>CAJQZJ010033544.1:950902-962769 GCA_907164525.1 Lophiomys imhausi | reverse complement strand
AATAATAATAATAATAATAATAATAATAATAATAATAATAATAATAAATTAAGTGCCACAGAGTTAGTATTAGGACAGGGCTCTTTTCTTATTTTTCCAGGAAATTAAAAGCGTCCATCTAAGGAGTACAGGGACAACTGGACAACTCAAACCTCTGAAGAAAAGGGACCAGACATACCAAAGAAGACTAGTAGCTCATATAATCCAGCCTTGCAGACTTCCTCAATAGCTGTTTCCTCAAAAATCTACAACCAGAACATCTCAAAATGGCTAACTAAGATGGTCCAGCTCCATAGACTGTTCCAGCCAGGACTTCAGTAAAACTCACAAGTTCAACCTCTGAATACAAACTTCTTAGGACATTTAAACAGCTGAGCACAAAAGGACTGAACATAAAATGTTACTGTTAACTTGCTTAACAATATTTCCATTCTTATTTGGGCCCAAACAGGTTTCCTTCATCCCAAATCAGCAAGGAGTAATTTTAAGAGAGCAATATTCCATTTTCAGAAGGCGGGTGACTCCCGCCAGCACTTTGTTCATTTGATGGGTTATAGATGTTTGTTGTTATTTATGCAGATTGGTGACAAGTTGTTAAATGGTCTTGTTAAATAGGTTTTGCAGGTTAGACACAGGGATTTCTCTCTTTTTCTTTTCTCTATCCTTCTTTCTCTCCTATGTAGGGGGGAAAAAGACTTTAAAAATGGGATATAGACATAATATAGGAATGATAAAGAAAAAGAGACAGATTATTAAATATGTTCTTATATCTTTGTATATTGATACAAAATTAATATTATATTTGGCTACATTGGTATCCATCTTTGTATATTGATACACAAGATTATATTTGCTTACATCATTATTGATTTTGTATATTGATATATAATTAAAGTTAACCCTTTTTAAGGTATTGTACCTAGGTAAAGCTTAAAATACAAAGTGAAGTTTTGGCCCATTGATAGCAATTGTAACAAACTGTTTAGGATAATTAAGAGATGCAAACTAATAGTCATTCAAACATGTCATTTGGTTAGGTACTAGCATAGTTTATCATAGATGTTTTCTAAGTTAGTGGGAAATCAAGTTGCTAAGTGACAAGCAACATTTGCTTATCTAAATTTATAGAAATAGACAGGTGGTCTTCAGACACCCTAAGAGATCTGAAGAATTAGATATTCAAAGAAGGTTTTTTATCTTAATATTTTTTGATATTGAGACATGTCAGCTCTGGACAGCACCCCCTATTCTACTCCAAGTAGAGGATGAGCATAGAAGAATCTCCATTTAGAGATGGTTGAATTAGTAGCAAGCCTGTCACTGGGCAAGAAAAATCCATGCTTCAACTGTAGACAAAATGCTGTCCAAAAAGGACAAAACCATGGAAGCAGGTAAGTTGACAGCCTAGCTCTGCCAAGACAGGGTAGGCAAGTCCTTCATAATTCCTGCTTTCCAATTAGTGTCTGTCAGAGATACTGAGCCAAGAGGCTGAAGATAGATGCTCTAATGTACGGAGAGAAGTTGGGGACTGTTCAGGCAGCAAGTTATCTCTCATTTCTTAATTTTGGAAGCTGCTGGCTCTGCACTTCCTGTATAATCAGATGTATTTATCATTTTCAGGTGTCTGATGTAGCTGAAGACTAGATAGTTATAGTCTCACAGTTAAATTTTAAGTTGTTTAGGAATTAAAAGGATGTTCTAGGTCTAAAAAGATGTTTTTAAGTTGGTAATGCAAGTTAGGATGGAAATTGAGTTAAGTATAGAACTTTAAACTCATGGAGATAGATAGATAATAGATAATTAATATCAATTGCCAAATATATATGGACTTGACATTTGTAATGTATGTAATATCTTATAGTTTTCATAATTGTGGCCTAATTATTCAAAAAATATGTGTTCTGGGAGAAGGACGAGAAGGGGGACAGGTTCTGATGGTAGCAACGAGAGGGATGGAGGGAAAGGACTCTGATGCAGATGTAACTTGAAGTAATAAATAAACTTTTTTAAAAATGTGGTATGTATGTTTGTGTGTGAGAGAGAGAGAGAGAGAGAGAGAGAGAGAGATCAGCTAAGTCTGTTTAGTGTTGCTTGTATGTATATGTGTTCAAGGCTGAATACTGAATAATAACCAGGAGTCTTGTCCCAGAAAGATATATTCTTCACTCTCAAAAGCCATTAATTGCTAATCCTTATCATTTTTCCCATGCAAAAGTTTTGTTTGTTTGCTTGCTTGCTTGTTTGTTGGGGATTTTTGTTTGTTTGGTGTGCTTTGGATTTGTTGTTGTTTGTTTTGTTTTTGTTTGGCATTTTTGTTTAAAAGTTGTTATTTATATTTTCTTTTATGATGTCAGCTTTAGGATTTCTGATTATGAACTTTTTTTTGTTACTTCAAGTTACATCTCCATTACTGTCTCCTCCCTCTACCCCTCCCAGTCCCACCCTCTCACCCTCTCCCCCCTCTACCACCTATGAACTTTTCATATTAATTTTTCCAAACTCATAAAGTCTAGGTGTGGACTTTTCATTTCCCCTTCTTTTGGCTTCATTCTAGCTTTCATGTAGGAATATTCATTTTCATGGAATATAAGCCAACAAAATTGGGTTTTGTTTCCATTAAATTTCTCTACTCACTTCAAATGCAGTGATGTCACATACTCTATTTCCATGAAGACTTTTCTGAGATGTTTATATATATATATATATAAACAAACTGTAAGATTTATTTGTTTACAGTTTCTATATTCCATAATATATTTGAGTAATGCTGGTCTAAAAAAATGAGGTAGAAAATATCCCATCTACTTTGTTTGTGAAACAGATTATGGTGCATTTGCACATATTTTGTCCTTAAATGTTTGCAAGAATTGCCAAGTATAAAGCTCAATGTGTAGTGTTTAAATATTACAAATTATTTATTTATATTTGCCATGGTTATTTAAAAAATGTGGGTCCATTCTTACTTTTTTCTTTTTGTATGAATTTTAGTAATTTGTTTCTAAAGCAATTAACAATTTCATACAAACATATTTGTAGGTTGGAATGGCTCATAACGTTATTTATTTTTTCTAAACCTTAAAATTAGATCTGATAGCCTTATCTCATTTTGTATATGGTAACATAGATTTAATATTTATATAGATAAATTCAAAGAATCAATTTTTGATTTGCTGATTTTCTCTATTGATTCCTTCCTTTGAATTTCATTAATTTATACAATATTTTATGCAAAAAGTGCCCATAGAGGTAATATTCATAAGATAAAAAGTTTCTTGAAAAACATAATCATTCACAAAGTATTGGTAGCAAAATATATGTTATATATTTATAACAATTATTTGAAATCATGTTCCACCCCAATGGATACATTTACAACACAGCTCTTTCATTTAAAGTTTATAGAACATCACAGAAGAGGGAGTTAAAATATTAGAAGAGTGAGAGAACCAGGACATATGTTTTGAGATGTGTCTCCTGGAAATGAAAAGGAATTTTCACTCATGATAACCCCAAAACATGGCGGCCTAAGCAAGTACTGAGCAGGCATGACACCAAAACACAGAAAATCTTAATGGACCTCAACCACAAACAAAAAACTCAGACAAAGAATGCTGAGTTTGGGAGAAATAGTCTTCCTCAATGATAAGATCCCTAATTTATTACCCTATACCAAATTGTCAGTTCTTAAATCATATTTGTACAAGTAATACTAAACAGAATCAGCAAAGTATGTGTGTGTAACAATTATATAACTATGCATGCATAATATATCATATATTATAAATATATGTGTAAATATAATATGATAAATATGATATAATGTTATAATATGATAAAAGGAGGCCACGATTTTGAGAGAGAATGAGGCAGGGCATGAGGGGAGTTGGAGAGAGGTTAGAGAAAGTAAGCAAAATTATAATTTCATTTCAATAAATATTAAAACTATCTTACAAAATAATAAGCATATTAGGACAAGATAAAACTCCAAGTATTCTAGTGATGGTGGATAATAATTTTTTGCATATATTAGATACTCTTTGTCTCAATAAAACTTAACATTCTGAATCTTTAATTTTTTTAGGAACCAGTGAAGATATATTAGCAACTATCCATTCAGCATTTGCCCATTAGGTACATAATTGTGCTAAATATATCTAAGCAATAAAGACACATTGAACAAAACATAGAATTGTCAACAGATAACTTATGTTATTACTATAAAGGAGAAAGAGTGAAAGATAAGAAAGATAACAAAAATATATAAACCCCAAAAGAACGGGGATTTTTTTAAATAATAAATTTTGTTCTTTCTCAATTTCATGTATGTGCAGTAAGTCCAATCAAATCATGTTGCTAAACACAGCATGGTCAACAGAGCCGATCAGCTGAGAAGTACAGCTGTACCTATCTCCTTCTACCCAGGACTCCTACAAATGGCATTTCAGAACTGAAATGTCACACTATTTTGTATGTAAGTGTATATTCTCTTAAGTATTTGCTTTTGAAGATATGAATTTCTAGGAATAAGATACCACCCACTGCCAGCTGGGGACAGATAAAAATAAAAGGAAATTTACCCTTGGATAAGAAATCAATTTTTCTAGTGTTTATGTATTTTAAGCCCAAAGTCTTATCATCTTGGAAAAAAATGAATATGTCCTTTTATAATTTATTCAGAAATATGTTAAGACATCTAAATCTTGAACATACTTGCATTTACAGAATTTGAAAACAATATTGAATTCAATGCAGCCAGTAAACCTGGTGATCACTGTTTTGATCTCCATAAATAAGTCACAGGGCCCATTGTCTTATTATATAAGAATTATGTAATAAATGTAAACAATTATTTAAATGTAAAGCTAATTTTGTTCACAATTTAAATCTTTTAAAATTTTAATGAAAATATCAAATGAGAGGCCTTCTCATGATTAAATGACAAAAGGAACCACATTGTCTCCACATTCACATAAATTTATCATCTATAATCATGTATGTGCATATGTATACATATCCATATGTAGAATCTGTCACTACCTGAAGAAGTAACATAATGGAAATGAATAAGGTTAATGTTCAAATTCTATTTCAAGTTGATTTAGTGTGATTATTCACCAATGGTTCTGCCTTAATGCCAGCTATTTTAACTTATGACTAAACTTCATACTTTGTCAGTGTTTTCTCTAATTATCTATTCAAAATGTTTTTAGGGACAAAAGAATTAGTAAAGCTGAAATAGCTAAGTCTGAACATTAACTTCTATGCATGATCCATCCCTCCAACATATGACACTCCATGTCTCATTTCTACCTATGATTCTGTGATATTAGAGTTATCCTAATATTTTTAACATAAATTACATGAATTCTTTCAAGGAAAGATACCTTAAATATTACATATATTGGATGGGTGCCATTAAAAACCAACAGCCTTTTAACAGCAATGCTTTGTTAGTTCTTGAATAGTTCTTTCCAAGGATGCTTGTGCCTATGTAGGAGGGAAAATGCAGCTCTAGCACAGTGTCCCATCCTCCTTGAATATTTGAAGCTTCTATAATAGTTTTCTATGTTTCCTAAGTCACTATCAATTTCAACAGTATTTGTGTAGTAGCACTGAAAATTTAAGTCTTATTGCTGCCATTTGTCTCTCTTTTATTGTTTAATATTGAATTCTATTTCCACAATATGATTTGATTCATAAAACTAATGTAAGTCATCAAATATGCTAGGTGAATTTTGAGAATACATTGACAAAAAACATTTTCATAAATATATTACACAATTCACTTGTTCCTTTGATCGAAGATATACAGACATCTAAACTAGAGGAATATGACAGTGAGTTTTAAATGTGATACAGTGATTCATTCTACAGGCCAGAGATCAGAAAAAAAAATATGAGATAATTTATTTTATATCCCACAATATTTGTGTGTTTAAAAACTTCAATATTTTCTTATTCAAGAAACATGTAATATTTTTAACTATGAACTTTTCTGTGATTGGTGAGAGGAGGAAAAGAGAGAAAATGAGAATGGAATATGTTTAAAGTACCTAATATACTTAAATGAAATGTCTTTATTAAATCTATTTCTGTGTACAAAAATGCACAACAGAAAACACAACTGATCATAACCCAGATCAATCTTTCCATGGATTCTGTAATGTCATTATTGAGATTCCAACATAAAATCATTTAATTAGCATTTATATATAGTTTTAAATTATTTTATTTTATTTTAAATTTTTGTTTATTTATTACTTCAAGTTATATCTTCATCACAATCCCCTCTTGCCAACCCTCCCAGTCCCATCCACCGACCCTCTGCCCCCTTTCCCAACTACCCTACTCCTCCAGAATGGATTGGTCTTACATATCAGCCCCCTCAGTTCAACAGTCATATGAGTATTAATAGCTTCCTCCTGTACTGGGGGTCTATAAGGCAACTCTATTAGGGCAAAGTGTCTCACAAACAGGTAACAAGGTCTATGTTACTGTTCCTTTTGGTGTGTTGGTTGTAGGATAGTTATCCTGTACCACATGGCTAAAATCCATTTATAAGCGAATAGATGCCATGTGCATCTTTCTGAGCGTGGGTTAGCTCATTCGAAATGAGCTTTTCTAGTTCCATCCATTTGGCTGCAGATTGCATGATTTCCTTGTTTCTGATGACTGAGTAATATTCCATTGTGTAAATTTCCCACGATTTTTTAAAACCGTTCTTCAGTTGAGGGACATATGGGTTGTTCCAGTTTCTAACTATTACAAATAAGGCTGCTATGAACATAGATGAGGATATCTCCTTGGGGTTTGGTGAGGAGTTGTTTGGATGTATACCCAGAACTGACATGGCTGGGTCTTGAGGTAGAGATATTCCAAAATTTCTAAGATATCACCGCACTTATTTCCATAGTTGTAGTACAAATTTGCACTCCCACGAGCAATGGAGGAGTTTTCCCCTTTTTTTCACAGCCTTGCCAATATGTGCTGTCATTTGAGTCTTTTAGTTTTAAATTTTTAAAGAGAGATGGGTTTGATATTTTCTTGGCTGGTTCACATTTCAAATTATCTTAAAATTGTGGAGAAAAGGGGCCAATCATAAGTACGGATTAAATGGGTAATATTCAAATATTTATGTCACCACTGACAGAAGTATTTTTTACTAGAGAAAATATAATGTTCCCAGGGAATATACAGGTGTATTTGTTTCATTAAAAATACTCATTATCAACAATCATTTTTAAAATTTTTGGGACGCTTTTGTAAAATATATAGAAATATCACAATGTGTTTTTTATTGAGACCAAAAAAACCCACCAGGATATATATTTAAGAATTCATATGTACATGTTTCTCCCATTGGAAATACATTATGAATTATCAGGAGCAGATTTTTAACTAGATACTGAACAAATTTGAAATCACAGGTAAATTATAAGTTAATTATTTAATCAAAAGTAAATTTTAACTGTTCAAAACTTTCTGGATGCATTATGAGGTAATTCTTAAAAGGAATTTCATATTATTAATTATGTGCCTTTGGACATATACATGTCAAGTTAACCATCATAGGTTCTTTGAGAAATTGCAAAATGGCGCCAACAAAATGATTCAGTAGCTACTGGCGCCTGAACCAAGGCCACAGCCTAAATTTACTTTCAGAATCCCACAACATGGTAGGAGGAAAACCATTTTCCAAAAGATGTGTTCCTCCTACTCCATGCACATATGACATGATATCTGCACAAGCAAGTGTGCAAGTACACACACACATATACACACACACACACATATATACACTAAATAAACAAATAAGTAAAATATACTTATTGACAACTTATTAAAGAATCTGTTTTAATCCAATGAGATTCACTAGTACATTGTTTTAAAACTTTTAAGTCGCAATAATAACAATAATATTTACATTTTTACTCATATTTGAAAACATTAAAACTCTAGTTAGATTATGTCACTAGCATTTGGTAAACTCCAATTCAATTTGTCCCGTCTAAATGATATGCATGAATAAAGATGTAACAGAGACTGAAGGAATGGCCAAGTAATCACTGACCCAACTTGAGATCTACTCCATGGGAGAGATCCAATCCCTTACACTATTAATGATACTCTGCTGAGTTTTGTGGAAGAGTAGGGGAAGGATTGAGGCATCTGGAAGGATCAAGGACACCACAAGAAGACAGAGCCAATTAACCTGGGCCCATTGGGCCTCATAGAGACTGAACCATTGATCAAACAGCATGCACGGACTAGACCTACGACCCTTACACATATGAAGCTGATGGGCTGCTTGGTCTTCAAGTGGGTCACCTACCATTGGAATGGGGGTGGTCTCTGACCTGGACTCTGCTGCCTGCCTGTGGATCCCGTTTCCCTAGCAGGGTTGCCTTGTCTGTCTGTCATCAATGAAAGTGGAGGCACTTAGTCTTTATGTAACATGGTGTGCCAGGGCAGGTTTGTACCCTGGAAAGGGTCTGGGGTAAGTGGGTGAGAGGTTGGTACTGGGAGGAGAGGAGGGAGTAGGGCTGCGATTGGGATGCAAAATGAACACATAAATTAATTAATGAAAAAAAATTACCAGAAAAAAAACCAACAGTTCCAAATCCCCTCTGAACTACAACCTTCAATATATCCTTAAACTATTAGTTTCAAATCTCCTCTGAATTACAACGCTTGAATTAGCCTTAAACTATTCAATATAGATGGTAGAATACATATGTGATAGAAAAGTAGTTAAGAGGTAGGGAAACAATAAATTGATGATAGATTAGATAGATAAATAGACAGACAAACAGATGATAGATATAATATTATCATGACCAAATGTGTCCTACACAAAGATTTAGTATTGAATCAAGACTGAAAAAACAGTGGATGTGGGCTGCTGGAATACATCACGTAGTAAAGGTGCAGCACAGAAGCCTTGCAACCTTAGTTCATTCCGTAAAAGCAATGTCAAGGTGGAAGGAAAGTAACAGTTTCATAAGGCCATTTTCTAACCTTTACAAGCATCGTGTCATAGAAACCCATGCACATATGCCATATGCACACATACACACATAAGTTCATAAATTGATTAAAATACACTCATAAATATTAACTAATGATATTTATTATGTGCACTAGTTTATTTTGTCACAACAATAAAACATCTGAAATAAGCTAACTCTATAAATTATAGAGGCTTATTTAGCTTAAGTATTTGAATGTTGAGAGTCCAAGTATCATGGCAGAGTCTGTGGTAAGAATCCCACAGCCTTATCACTCTGTAGAAATGACAGAAACAGTTCTAAGAGGAAAAGTCAAAGATAATAACAAACGTATATCTAGAGTCTGAAGTCCAACGCTCCCTTCTGAGAGCACTTAAGGCCCTCCCATCATGCCCATATGCACACACACACACACACACACACACACACACACACTCATATACATATATGACTCATATATGTATATGAGTGTGTTTGTGTGAATATACTTACATACATATATATGTGTGTGTGTGAATATATGATTCTCTATCTGTATATTTGTGCCATTCAATCTTCTCATGTATGTTTAAACCATAAAATTGTATTCTCAAAAGTGAAACATATAAAAGATATAAAAAACTGGTTGACAAAACACATTATTTTTTAAGAAAAAAAACATTTCATTAAAAAAGATGATATTGGGGGTCAAGATGGCGGCGACCTACACTGACGCATTTTGAACGCGGGGAAAAAAGAGCCATAAAAAACACAGAGTTATTGGGCACTGTGCAAAAACCGGAGGGGCTAGACCCCCCCCCTCCCCGGGAACACTCACAGCTCCCAAGGGACTGTTAAAAGTCCCAGGGCAAGGCTCTCTCCCCATCTCTCACAGATACGGAAGCCACTAAACCCGGGATTCGGGAACTCCCATTTGGAGAGGCGCCTGGTAAGATCGATCCCAACTTACAGCAGGCAGAATCAAGGTCCACTTGGCCATAGATCGCTGGCCTATTGGGCTCCCCACACATCAGGTTGAACTTATACACACTTAAAAAACTTTGCGAGATAGTGGAAGGCTTAGCAAGGAACAAACAGGGGGCTCAACAGGTGGTCCGCAGCCACTCGTGAAGCAGAGGGTGGGAGGTTCCGAGAGAGCGCGGGAAACTGGGAACACAAAGGCGGGCGGGAGGGGCAGAATCCCGCACACTCATAGTAGCACAGCTGGGGAGGGAGCACGGCTGGCAGGGCCAAATCCCAGCAAACCAACAGCAGGTCATCTGGGGAGAGAGACAGGCGTCGGCGGGGCCAGGGATCTGTGCACCCACGGCTGAGCTGCTGGGATGAGAGGTCCACTCAGGCAGCCGGAGGATCCGGGGCTTGGGGTACCCACGGGACCCGTGACGGCGCAGACAGGAAGGGAATCAGGCACAGAGTCCAGCCTTGTGGCGAGAAGCCTAGAGAGAAACCAGAAATCGGGACCATAGCTGTATCCTGGATAATCCAGACATATTAGGTGTGGAGCCAGACCCTGTCAGCCTCCGTGACGACAAACAAAGCCCACAGAATCTGTGCCTGGGCAAACAGGCCCATACCATCAGAACCATTACAGGCTGATAACTCAGAGTGCAACATAGGGAAGTCTGAATTGGGAGCAGTGAAACAATCCTGGTCCATTACTCACAATCTGGGAATAGGCTGCACCAGCTCACAGTGCCTCAGGCGATTAAAACCACAGTGACCTTGAAATCCCTCTGTAAGCAAAGACAGATAGCCAAGTAACACGTCCCCTGCACCTAATCATCCACTGTGGTTCCAAGCACAGAAAACAGACAGCTAAACGCATCCAATGGCAAAAGGTCAAAAAAAAAATAGAAATCAAGGAATTATGACTCCAACAAAGCAGAATCATCCTAGCTCATCCAATTCGGATGACCACACACCAACAGAAACACATGAAAACATTGACAATTCTGCATTATGGAAAGTGATAGAGTCCCTGCAAAAAGAACTTAAATCTATGAAGGAATTCAAAGAAGCCACAATTCTACAAATCAAAACAAGGAACAACACCATTAAAGAGCTCCAAGCCAAGGTGACAGAGCTTGAACAGGAAAAGGAAAAAGCCATGAAAGATTTTCATACAAAAACAAGCAAGATGGAGAAGGAAATGTACAAAACGAACAAAACCATACAAGACATGAAAATAGAAATAGAAACAATAAAGAAAACACAGTCAGAGATAAAAGAGGAAGTGGAGAACCAAGGGAAGAGAACAGGAACTATGGATGTGAGTATCAACAATAGGATGCAAGAGATGGAAGACAGGATCTCAGGCATGGAAGATTCAGTGGAAGAAATCAGTACAACATCCAAAGAAAATGAGAAGGCTAAAAAATCTCTCACCCACAACATCCAAGAAATCAAGGACTCAATGAAAAGACGGAACCTAAGAATTATAGGTATAGAGGAAAGAGAGGACTCCTGACTCCAAGGTCCAGGAAATATCTTCAACAAAATCATAGAGGAAAACTTCCCAAACCTGAAAAAAGAGATGCCAATAAAAATCCAAGAGGCTTACAGAACACCAAACAGATTAGACCAGAAAAGAAACTCCTCTCGCCACATAATAATTGAAACTCCAAATGTACAGAACAAAGAAAGAATATTAAAAGCTGTAAGAGAAAAAGGTCAAGTCACATACAATGGCAGACCCATCAGAATTACACCTGACTTGTCCCCAGAAACGTTAAAAGCTAGAAGGGCCTGGTCAGATATACTACAAGTCCTGAGAGATCATAGGTGCCCAGCCAGACTACTTTACCCAGCAAAACTCTCTATCAACATAGATGGAGAAAACAAGATATTCCATGACAAAAT
>CAJQZJ010033544.1:922355-935785 GCA_907164525.1 Lophiomys imhausi | reverse complement strand
GAGGGGAAGGGAGAGGAGAGAAGAGGGGAGGGGAAGGGAGAGGAGAGAAGAGAGGAGGGGAGACCATGGTAGAAGAGAAGAGAAAAGAGAAGAAAGGAAGGAAATTAAAGAAAATATTTACTTGGGAAAATTTAGACATCAACTACTACAGACTAGAATATAAACAAGTCACCCTGAGGGTGTCTATAAATTAGGAAATGCATAGCATAGGGGATCCAAGCAGTTGTCTGAGCATGCTCAAATTACAACTCAGAGAAGGCATTGATAAAAATGCTTTTCAGTTTAAGAGAGGTTACTCTTTCCTATTTCAGCTGTTGAATTTTTCTCTTTCAGAAAAAATGAATCTGTTTTTCTCACAAACACATCTGGTCTTCTGGAAACTTTTCAGGGAAAAAACCTTGATATCTAAATGAATTATAACATCTTCTAATTTTATTCTAACATGCTGTTCCACTTGTTACCAATTGTACAGTTTTGGAATTTTCCACATTATAAACTCTAAAACATCAACAATGCAAATCTGTCAACTTTAGGACTCCTTTTGTGCTCAGAGCACACCTGGGAATACAGGAGCTTTCCGGACACCATCTAGAGGGACTCAAGGCCTCCACATGAGGCCTCTGAAACACATGTGCTTCTTCACTCTTTAGAATGCCCTGTACTTATGTGACAAACTACACCAAATGGATCTTTCCTTCTTTCTTCCTTTCTGGTAGACATCAGTGTGATTCAGCAGACTGAGTATAACAGACATAACAGTATAAAAAACAAAAGACATCAGAAGAAAGATGCATGAATTAAAACAATGAGATCAAAGATAGAAAAATATCAAAATATCAAGAATTCCATGCAAACACGAGTTAACTTTATCCTAGATTTATGTTATATGTAATTCTGAAAGCAGAAATTTTTCAAATCACTCTAGAGTATTATCTATTTCCAGGTTGGGTGAGGGAAGGATAGATTATGAAAAATGGGAAATGGTATTTTCTTTCCTCTGTCTCTTGGAGATTTTTGAAGAAATCATGTAGTGTGGGAAATCCTTTCTTTTTTAAATAAAATTCTGGATTCTAAACATATCTGTTTTAGATTCCTCAGATCTTTCTAACTGGAAGTACTGATTATACCACTTCCTTCTTCAAGCTGTGACTGCAATGGAACATTTCCCAGGTGCTTCAGTTTAATATTTGGAGTGTAATAATGCATTCTAAATGGTCACATCTTGCCATAGCCACAGTGTTTCCTATCTGCTACCTGCCATGTAAAACAGTCTATAGGAATTTAAGTGTTTATTCCCTCAGATCCACGTCTTTATTTATGGATCCCTGCTTAATCTATTATGGTTAGGTCCCCTACCATCCTTACTAGATTTCTTTTTCTCCCTGCACCTGTTCTCAGCAGGGATTCACGACTTGATTAAGGAGATCATCATGGATCATCACCTTGCCACTTACTGAAATTTTAAACATTTCAACTGTAAAGCTTTCTCTTTGGCATAGCTGCTAAATCACAATTTTTGTAGCTGACCACTGACTGTACACAGCTAGCTGAATCTTCCATTTACCCTACATATCTAAATAACATAGTAGCTCTTTCAGGACCAGTTGTAGCTAGGTTACTTTCATCAACTTCCTTGAAATGTTTTCTCGGGACAAAAGTTTTCATATGTAAAAAAACTTTTTAGGTTTCTTTATATATAATCCATCCTAACAATAATAAAATAAAAGCAAATAGTATTATGAATACTCTTAAACACAGGTTGTTTCAGAATTTTTACTTCAGACTTTCTTTTTCTTTAAGTAACAAAGCATTAAGAACCATTATCTGATATTCCTGATTCATGATATACTTACTAAAACACTCCACGACTGTGAATGTCAAACTGATTGGAGACTGTAACACTATACAAATGCTGGCAGCACCATTCATTTAAATCAATCAGAGATCATCATTTTATGCATGTATCTGGGATTGTTTTTAATCTACTAACTTTATAACAATAAAGTATGAGTGGCAGGTATGCCTGGAAAGAAGGTACCACAGATACACCATAGTCATGCAAAATAAGGCCCATATATGACCATGTGATTCCAGTGAAAGAGCAGTGATGTGGTAGTGTATGAGCTAATTTGGTTGCAGGAACGACAGTAACTTAATATTAAAACAATTTTCTAACAGTCTAGAAGGTTGAAAGTCTTCTCCTGGGTGCTCTCTTTACTACTTGCAGATACCTGGCCTCTCCTTGGTCCTTACATGGCCTGTCTTCTTTGTTTGAGACTCTTTGGTATCTCTCTATGTGCAGTCTCATAGAATACTACTCTCTGGGGTCAAGCCAATCCAAATGACACAATTTACCTTAACCATCACATCAAAGAATTTATCTTCAAACATACTGAGGTTTTTGAAATTTCAAATTTTGTAGTAAAAAAAAAAAAGATATCCCTCAGCTGAAATCCCATTAAATAGAACTATCTATCTATCTGTCTGTCTGTCTGTCTGTCTGTCTATCTATTGAATGTGTATGTGCAGATGTGTGTCAGCCATATATGCCATAGTGTGCATGTAAAGGTCAAAGAACAATTTTCAGGAGTCATTTCTTTCCTTCTACCATAGAAGCTCAAAGAATGCAACTTAGGTAAGCAGGCTTGGCAACAAACACCTTTACCTGTGAGATAGATCATCAATGCCTAAATGAGAATATTCTAAATTATAATTCAGAAGTAAGAAAGTAATCAATATCAAAATATCATTTGAGTAGTCAAACATTAGTAAAATTATTTTTAAATTAACACAACATATTTTATTTTAAGTTTGACTTTAATAAGCAAGTTGACAGTGAAAATAAGGGAACAATGACTTGAAAATCTAAAATCCATTTTGAATTGGCTATTGATGCAATAGTGGCATAAATGTTATGACAGTAACCAATCACTTTCTGATTGGATACAAGTCTCCACAAGACAGAAATCATGACTAACACAGTTAATAGGCCAAAGATCCCACAGCTAGTTAGGTCATACTCTCTAGAGGAAAAAAATACTGTCATTTTTCCTAAATTGACATAGTTATGTAGCTGTTTTCTCCAGATTGAAACATTCTCTCCTAGAGACTGAGTGGAGGCTTAACAGACTCATATAATTCATAGAAAATTAAGACTCTCCATGTTCAAGAAAAGTTCATGAGTCATGAGCAACCTTCCCCTGATTACTATATGCAGTAAACAAATTCTGGGACAAAAGAGGCTCGGTAGTGAAGCCACTGCACAATGTGTGGTGAAGTCCAGTGATTCAGGTTCCCTGAGCTTCATTACCCTTGCTGGCTAAAGACTTAGTGATATGAAGCTGCCTCCTGTCACTAACCCCTGACTCAAACTCTGCTAAGCATTTCTATTAAATCCATTGGTTCACCCAGACCTTCCTTTGGTCTGCTTTGCTCTCTCTCTATGTAGTCTAAATATCATTAGCTTCCATAACAAAAGATCTGTAGCAGACAAAAAATACAATGTTAACTAACCTACATTAAATAGAGAAATATTGTATGAAAATATCTGTCATTGAATAAGACAAAAATCAATTTATAAAATTTTGCTGTATATGGTTTTAAATGTATTACCTCACAAACATTACATAAACAATGATATCTAATTCATTTCTTATGTTACATTATGTGCTTTAATTTTTTCTTGGATCACATTACTACATTCTACCTATTAAAAATAAATCCATTCAATAACCTATACTTCAGAGTACAATTTTTACATGGCCCTAACTTAGAAGCTAAGTACAAACTAAAACTCTATTTTGAAATCAATTCATAAATAGATGTTATGTAATCTTTTGTCATTATTCTTCCTTGCATTTACAGAATCTTAGGCCAGTTTACTCATTGAGTTCAGCTAAGTGACTTGCTCCTATGCACTCATTGCAAGGCCTAGGGAACAGTTCTCAAGACCATTTCCAGACAGTTGCAATATGTCATTGATTCTGTTTGGGGCAATAAATACCTGGGGATACTATGTCATCATAACAAACTAGTGAAGACTAAAGTTACTAGCACTCTCCAGGATACGTATATGTATCTCAGAAATGTTTATATTGTCTGGTGCTTGTGTTGTTTAAAAAAAAAAAAAAACAGTGGTAAAGAAATTCCAGTGAAAGTTGTCACCTGTGTCAATGAGTTCAAGGCTTTCCCCCACTTTCACTTCTATTAGAAGTGTGCCCGGCCTTATGTTAAGGTCTTTGATCCACTTGGACTTAAGTTTTTTTGCAAGGTGATAAATAGGGGTCTATTTGCGTTATTTTACATGTTGATATCCAGTTAGATCAGCACCACTTATTGAAGATGTTTTCCTTTTCCATTGTATGGTTTTGGATTCTTTGTCAACAATTAAGTGACCATAGGTGTGTGGGTTTATTTCTGGGTCTTTGATTCAATTCCATTGATTAACTAGTTTGTTTCTATACCAGTGTCATGCTGTTTTTATTACTATTGCTCTGTAGTACAGCTTGAAATCTGGGATGATGACACCGCCAGAGGCTTTTTTATTGTACAGGGCTGATTTAGCTATTGTGGGTATTTTGTTAATCCATATGAACTTGAGGAGTGTTCTTTCAAGATCTGTAAAGAATTGTGTTGGTATTTTGATAGGAATTGCATTGAATCTGTATATATCTTTTGGTAGGATGGCCATTTTTATTATGTTGATCCTACCTATCCATGAGCATGGGAGATCTTTCCATCTCCTGATGTCCTCTTCAATTTCTTTCTTCAAGGACTCGAAGTTCTTGTTGTATAGGTCTTTCACTTGCTTGGTTAGAATTAACCCCAAGTATTGTGGCTATTGTGAAGGTTGTTGTTTCCCTAATTTCTTTCTCAGCCCATTTATCTTTTGTATAAAGAAGAAAGACAAGCAAATTAACTTCTCCTTATATTTAATGGATACAATAGTACTACGTTATGTAGAAGTATCTATTCAACACTACTAGCTTTATATAATACAATTAATGATCTTATGGATCAATAAATAATATCTTACTGCCAGGAAAAAAAGAAGTAATGTGCATTACCTCATGCAGTTGATATAAAATAAACTGGATTAAATATAAAGCTATATTCAACTCAGAAATAAAGTCTCAAATCATAACCATTTTCAATTTGAAATTATAGCAAATTATTTTGTTATAAGCAAATCTTATTGTATTTATTAAATCCCTAGGTTTATAATTTCTCCCTCAATTTGAAGTCTTTAGAAAGCAAATCAAAGTTGGATAAACTAAGGCAAATAGGATTCCTTAGGTAAAGTGTAGTGTACATTTCATCATTGGTTCTGAAAACATAAACTAATACATTTAATTTTTAAATATGTGGCTCCCATTTTATTTATATACTACTTATTTTCAAAAGTTTTCTTCATATCTTACTAAAAACTCATCATTAAGACCAAATACATATGGACTGGTCATTGGGAATGTACGTTAAGCCATATAACCCTCATAACTGTGGCCTAATTACCTCTGTTGTACTGTATTGTATTTATTATTATAAGAGAAAGAGCCATTTGTTGGACTGAAAGGGGAAACTGTAGGGGGAAATAAGATATACCTTAAACTTAAAAAAAAAAGGGAAGAGGATGGGGGGTTGAGGGTGGGAGGGTGGGACTGGAGGGGGAATAGGGAGGGGACAGCGATTGAGATGTAACTTGAAGAAATAAAAAATAAAAGAAAAAAAAACAAAAACAAAAAAAGACTTCTAAAATACTAATAAGTTGTAATAACATTTTACATCTTTGACTACTTGCATGTGTGATTCTATTAGCTACAATGTTGGTAGTTTAGCAGGCTGGATACTCATTCTAATATCTGAGAGAACAATAAGGCACTGACTATGGTCAAAAAACAGTTTCTCTGTTCTAGTGGTGGTCATTTACACTCAGGAAAGGAAGCACTCTGGGTCAAACATTCTTCATTCTGTAACCAGAATGTTAGCAGGGTAAACATGGCAACAGAAAGCAAAAGTACCAGAGCATTCCTGTGACTGACTGTCCCTGTGCAGTGTTCCTCCTAAGTCATTTTCAATGATATAGATGTCTCAGTTAGAGATGAGCACTCCACAGTCTCTCATTCTCTGCACACTATGGGTTTATCTGTATTAATCAACATCTGTTGCAAAAAAAAAAATTTCTTTTCTAGTCAATAGACCACATCCAAGAAGAAAATGTTTCCATACAAGGATATGCGTTTCAGATTTCAAATTTTTGTTTAATTTGTCACTGTTTCTTGATTTAGAGGAAAGTTATAAGGAGATAAATGAGCAGAGCTTCTACATATAACCCTCATCGGCACATTTATGGAATCAGGACTCCTCAACCCAGATTTCAACTACAATCTATGCTTTTGGTTCTATTTCCCCTTTTAGAAAAAACCTTCAAGAGTTTTATGGCATCTTTTCTCAGTTTACAATTTTTACTACCTGACACTTTGCTATAGTTCCACTGCCTCTTAGCAATCCTCAGTCATTCACAAAAGTGAAGCTTAGCTGAGTGCAAAGCAGGTTATTTTTGGTATTTTTGCTAGAAATAATTACTGTTCTGACAGCTAGTTAAATGACTTCATCAGCAAATCCATTTGTGTCTCTTGGACAAGAGGACGATTTACTGCTTAAGATTTCAAAGAACATTTTAAAATGACAAAAAAAATGTTCCTGAATTACACATGTGGTAGTGTAGTGCGTCATGTTCACCCATGGATGAAAATAATAAAATAAATTTAAATAATATTTTCAAATATATGTGCAACTATTAAGAATTTTTAAATTTTCTTCTTACATCTAGAATTTCATATATGCATATAATGTTTTTTGATCAAATTTATTCCCCTTTGCTTCCCCTCAAGTCCATCTTCTATCTTCTCCTACCATGGCTTTTCACTTCCAATATAATGTGTTTTATTTTGTTTTTTGTCTGTTCTAACCCACTAAGACCAATTAATTCTGCATATACATACATAGTTATAGAACCAGCTACATGAGTATGGGTAGACTTTCAGGTGTCCTGTCCCTGAAGAAAATTGACTTTCTCTCCCCAGTAGTCGTCAACTGCTAATAGCCACAGAGGAGAGATTTCATTAGTCCCTTATGACATCCGTACAGGTACCTGGGGTGGATTATTCTTGTGTGGGTCTAGTATATGTAATCATAACCTCTGTAATTTCATGTATACAGTGATGCTGTTGTGTCTAACAAATATTCTTTCACTGCAGATATCCACTACTTCTAGCTCTTAAAATCATTCTTCCCCTCCACCATAAATGATCACTGAGTCTTATGGAAAGGGGAAAAGTATTGTTACATATATAAAATTTCCACTTAGAAATAAGCACTCCATGGTCTCTTATGCTCTGAACATTGACCAGCTGAGGGCTTTGCATTAACCACAATCTGTTACCCCAAAAAAGGTTCTCCGATGAGGTTGAAGAGATTATTAATACATGGGTATAGTGATAAGAACTTAGGGAGTAGTTTAATATTGTATCATCTTAGCATAATAATTGTACCTGGCTCTTCCATGGGATTTATGAACTAGCCAAGAATAGGTTTGTGCCCAGTTTACGTTGTTGAGCATGAGTTCAGACATGTAGAGCATGCTGTAAAACAATCAGAAAGTGATACTTCCTTAACAATCATGACAGTATTGGCATATGTACCATGCCAGTAGTTATGAGGAATCCAGGATTCAAAGCTGTATAAGATTGATGAATAATTTTCTTCCCTACTAATGTAAATATATTTATATGTAATATATATATATATATATATATATATTTTACTCTGAAAGATAGTTAGTAGGAATGAGACTTCAACATCAGTATCATATTGATTTCCCCAAGCCCTACTACTAAGTGATTGTGATATCTTCAGCAATAGATACTTAATATTAAGTTCTATAGGGTAACCAAGAGCAGTGACAATACCTTGTAATGTTTGAGCAGTGTTTATGGAACTTCAATAATCAGCAATTGAAAAGAGGTAGTCAATATCTGGCATTGGCCTTTTTATTTGATGTTCTATGGTGTCTGGAAGAGGCAATACCACCTTTAAAAAAGTAATTAACTTGCAGTATTTCAGGAATCATGTAGTAATTGTTTTTAAATTACATATATTCAATCAAAGCATTAAAATAGTTCCACAAGACCCACTAATTTTTTCCATCTCTGAACACCCTTCTTTTCTGTAAATAAAAGAATAGTGCTATCTTCGTTGAACACAAAGCTAGCTATGCACCAATCTAAAGACTTTTTTTTAGAAGAAACACTCCTCCATTGCTAGTGAGAATGAAAACTTGTACAACCACTATAGAAATCAGTCTGGGGATATTTTAGAAAACTTGGAATAGCTCTACCTCAAAACCTGGTGATATCACCTCTGGGTATGCATCCAAACGATTCCTCAGCAAACCACAAGGACATCTCTTCATCTATCTTCATATCAGCTTTATTTGTAATAGTTAGAAACTGGAAACAACCCAGATTATCCTCAACCAAAGAATGAATTTAAAAAACCTGTGGTATATTTACATAATGGAATACTACTCAGCTATCAGAAACAAGGAAATCATTCAATTTGCAGACAAATGGATGGAGCTATAAAAACTCATCCTGAGTAAGCTATCCCAAACTCAGAAAGGTGCACATGGCATCTATTCACTTACAATTGGATTTTAGCCATATAGTACAGGATAACTATACTACAACCAACACTCCAAAAGGAACAGAAACATAGACCTTGTCATCTGTTAGTGGGACACTTTGCCCTAATGGAGTTGCCATATTGGCCCCCAGTACATGAGGAAGTGCTTAGCCCCTATATGACTGTTGAACTGAGGGAGGCTGATATGTAGGGCCAACCCACTCTGGAGCAGCAGGATCAGAGAGAGAGAGGGGAGAGGAAGGGAGGATGGGACTGGGAGGGGTAGAGAGAGTGGTCTGTGATGGAATGTAACTTGAAGCAATAAATAAACATAAAAAAGAAGAAAGACACTAGTCAATCTAATTGCCTCTAGTTATTTCAGATAAAACTCTGGAAATTCTGACTTAATAAGTATTGAGGTAAATAAATATAACCACTTTAAGCCTAGTACTTCCAATAATATATTAATGCATAAACATATTTGGAAGAAATTCAAATATATATTTTCCTTTCAAAAATAAGTGAAAACTGCCTAAGTTAATCAACAATGAGAAAAGTAAGACTTATTTCTCATGCACTTATAACTGTATCAAGTCAATAGGATTTTATATGAAAAGCATAAGTGAAGAATTGATTTTAATGAAGTTGGTTTTCATAACCCAGCAAAGTTTAACAATGGAGAAATTTTTGAGAAAAACCTTGGAGAAAGATGTACTTAGACTTATTTTTTTCTATATACAAAACTGAGTATGAGTTGAACATACAAAAAAAATGTGAATTGCAAAACCATAAATCTTCCAGACCAAAAAAAAAAAAAAAACATACAATATATTTGTGCCTCTAGTGGAAGTAGGATTGCCTAAACAGGACCCATAAAATACCATCTGTACAGAAGTCATGCTGATAAATTATACCTCATCAAAGTTAAATTTTTCTCACCAATTTTTCTCAGAAGAAAAGTAAGTTGTCATGCCACATATTCAAAGAATATATATTACCTATATGACAGTCAATATGGTTTTATAAATCATAAGCATTGTATCCAAATATGTAAAGGATTTGAAAGCCAAGAATGAAAAAACAAGCAACTCAATTAAATATACACCAAAGATTTAGGCAGATAATACACCAAATGGAAAATACAAATGACTAAAAAGCACATGTGAAAATACTCAACAAATATATTTTGGACAAATATGAGTTGAAACCACAATAAAAGTAAGACATGAGTAAAAATGACTAGCAAAAGCAAATGTCCGCAAAGATGTGCAGCAGCAGAAATTGTTGTGTGTGGTGAAAGGAGGATCAAAATTATAGCAGCACTTTGGAAATCTATTACTGAGTTTTCTTGTAAGGTCAATATACACTGAAAATTTGGAGTAGAAAAGAGTGTGTGTGCCAGGGAAATGGGTAAGTTTTTATATACTCATGACATGTATATGCTTCAGAATGCATAGGAGCAAACTATAAAGCATGAGTGACTTTAACTTACCCACATGATTTAAATGAAATTAGCCATATTGATAAATACATGTAGAGTAATTCTGCATACATGTAAATACCTCCACCCCCCAAAAAAAACCCAACTTTCCAATAGAATTCAGAAAGGAAGGAAATTGCTCTCAAGGGTAAAGAGCATTCGATGGTACTGGAAGTTTTCTAACTTGTTCTGGGTGTAGGTACACTGGCAGGCATGATAGTAAAACCTCTGGAAGCTAAACGCTGAAGATCTTCCTTTCTATCATGTAAGGATTGACTGCTAAATGAGGCAGAAGAAAATATCAGTGCGAACTGATGGTGTCAGTTTATATTGCTTTAAGTGGGTAAAACCTAAACATATGTATTAGCATATGAGTCATGATGGGAAGCATTACATGCATCATAAACATATAAGGAAATGAATATCTGTGATAATTCTTAAAATGAGTGGAGTAGTCAAATGCAAGAATAACTTAAAAGGAGTAAATGAGGTAAGAAATATTCAAGTACTATGAAGCTCATCACGTCAAAAGAAAAGAAATCATTGCCTGTCAGAATAAAACTCCACCAGATACAATTCTGTGCCTTTCCTGTTGTGCCCTTTTATATTTAAAACATTCATTTCAGACCTCGCTACTCATATTAATCTATCTTCTGGCAAATTGTTACCCCAAATTGTTCTATTTCCCTTTTTAAATACCAAAGTGGTCATAAAATTATTCGATACTTGAATTAGAACCACATATCATATTCCCTAAAAATTCCATGATTGTGTCACTATATTCATATTTCTTACAAATGCTGAAGTGACCTGTGCTCTCTTCCACCTTTTTTTCTTCAGTAATACAGTAGTAAAAAAATTTACTCTTCTGTATTTGAGACATGTTAAGCTTGCCACCTGCATGCCTCGGTATGTAGAAAAGCTTGCTGAGGAAACCTTGTGAGCACTATTGCTGTCAGGATCATCAAATGTAAACACATTGCTTCCTCTTTATGGAGCATTTTCCTTTGGGATTCTCTAATCCAACTTTTATTGAATTTACCCTCTACAAATATGAAGGCTAAGAAATGTATGACTGTAAGACATCATGTTAAGTAGAAATCTGATGAAATATACTCTCACCTAAATATAGAGAATGAAAGTTCAAAGACTCCCAGCTTGAAGCTCTTCAATTGTAAATCAAATGTCAGAAAGGTTAATATACATGGAATGAGTATCTATTATATACCACCTACTAAATAGTCCTTTGGAGAATCCATTTCCATGTATTTATGACATTGAAGTTATTAGTTGAATGTTTAAAGTAACAGTTAAAATGACTGCACATTCAGGGTTAAACAATGTAATATTTTAACTCTTATAAAAGGATATCTGGTTATATCTTAGAAACTGTTCAGATTTATAGCATTCTAAAGATTTTTTTTGTTTTGTTTTACCTTAAAGCAATTTAAATTGAGGGATATGTACTTCAGATTCTGCAATACTGAGGAGATAATTCAGTTTATCTATACTGTTTGAAATTATTTTCAGAGACAGAGGGCATCTATAGTGACCTAGTTTATTTTTTTTTCCTAAGTTTTTTTTAATACTTTATTTTTTTTTCTTCAAGTTACATCTCAGTAACAAACCCCTCCCTATTCCCCCTTCCTATCCCGCCCTTCCACCCTCTTCCCCCCAGAAGTTTCCCCTTTCAGTCCAACAGATGGTTCCTTCTCTTATAACAGTAAGTATTATACAAAACAATAGATATAAGTATGCCACATTTATGAGAGTTAAATGGCCCAGTATACTTTCCCAATGTCCAGTTTATACATATTTGGCCCCTGACTTTAACATTCTAAAATCTAACCAACTCCATGAGTTTAAAGGTCTATATGTGACTCAACATTCATACTATCTTGCAACACAATTTTAAGAGTATCTTCTTAGATCAATAACACCCTCTTGATTCCTAAACAATTCAAAATTTAACTATGAGACTCTAGCTGTCTATTCTTCAACCACCTCAGAGACCTGAGAGGGATAAATATATTTGCTTATATAGGAAGTGCAGGGCCTGCAGCTTCCAAAACTAAGAAAGAACATACCAATGACTGCCTGGACAGTTCCCATTTTCTCTCCATACATTCCAGCATCAATCTTCAGCCTTTGGGTCCTGTTTCTCTGACAGACATTTGTTGTAGAGCAGGGATTATGAAGGACTTACCTACCCTGTCTTGGCAGAGTTAGGCTGTCGACTTCCCTGCTACCAAGTTTTGTCCTTTTTGCACAGCAGTCTGTCTGCAGTTGGTGCAAGGGGTTTTTTCATGCCAAGAGATAGGCTTGCCACTAATTCAACCATCTTACAGTGGAGGTTCTTCGATGCTTATCTTCTACTTGGAGGAGAATAGGGGGTGCTGTCAGGCGCTGATATGTCTCGATATCAAAAAAAATAATCTTGACTTAAGATAACATCTTTGAATGCCATATTCTGCAGATCTCTTGGGGTTTTTGAAGATGCCCTATCCATCTCTTGTATTTAGATAAGCAAATGTTGCTTGTCCCTTAGCAACTTGATTACTGGGTAGTTTAGAGAATATCTGTGATAGACTGTCATAGTAGCTAACAAAGTGACATGTTTGCATGACTAGGAGTTTTTAACTATCCTAGACCATTTTAGACGGTTGGTATCAAGAGGTCAGAGCTTCACATTTTATTTTTAAGTATCTCTAGGTATGATACCATTAGGAAGCGTTACCTTTAAATTTGTATCAATATACAAAGATCTATTCAATTGTGGTTAAATATACTCTTAATTATGTATCAATATACCAAGATTAATGCCTATGTAGCCCAATATAATCTTAATATTACGTCCATATGCAAGGGTCAATACCATTGTGGCCAACTATAATCTTAATTTTGTATCAGTATACAAAGATCAATACCGATGTAATCCAATACAATCTTATTTTTGCACAATAAACAATGGTCAATACCACTTTAGCAAAATAAACTACTAATTTTGTATCAATATACAAAGGTATAAGGGCATATTCAATAATCTGCCCCTTCTTCTTGGACCTTCCTGTGCTATGTCTATATCTCCTTTTTATCAAGCCCATGCACTCCTACATAGGAGAGGAAGAAGGATACAGAAAAGGAAAAGTAGGAATTCCCTGGGGCTAACCTCCAAAACCCATTAAGACAGGACCATTTATCAGCTTGTAGTCTCTTCCCCTACATATCAGAGTTTTCAGTTATCCTTCAAATAACCTAAAAGAAGGGC
>CAJQZJ010033544.1:854068-921955 GCA_907164525.1 Lophiomys imhausi | reverse complement strand
GGTCATCCAGTAAGGAGCTGTTCAATTTCCATGTGTGTGTAGGCTTTCTGTTGATTCTTTGACCTAGTTTATTTTTAAAATTTGTCAATTGTAAGAAATAAAACTGCATGCAAGGCCAGAGATAATAGGTTAGCATAGAAAAGTCCCAGATAATTTGTAAATAAGGAGGACATCTACCAGCAGGGATTTTCAGCACATCAGCTATTTCAGAGTTTCTCTATGTGAATACTAATTGAGGTCAAGGGTCAAGGGAATGTATTAGTTAAAGGGTAAATTGCAAAGTTCAAATGGAGAGATTTCTTCCAAGTGTTGCTATAAATCATAATCAAGCATTTAATTTTATTGATGCATTAGTTATGTCAAACTTACTAGGTGAAAGTAAGAGATTAACAACCAGAAAGAGGAGTACATATATTCAAGAACTTAGTGCTGTCTTTGAAAAATTTCTTTAAACCTGAAGTGATTTTAAAATAAAATGCCTCAGGACCCAGCCATACCACTTCTGGGTATACACCCAAATGCCTCTTCACAGAATCATAAGGAAGTTTCCTCATCTATGTTTATAGCAGCCTTATTTGTAATAGCTAGATATTGGAAACAACCCAGATGTCCCTCAACCGAAGAAAGGGTTAAAAAACTGTGGTACATCTACACAATGGAATATTATTCAGCTATCAGAAACAATGAAATTATACAATTTGCAGCCAAATGGATGGAACTAGAAAAGCTCATCCTGAGTGAACTAACCCAGACTCAGAAGGACACATATGGCATCTATTCACTTATAGTAGGATTTTAGCTATATAGTAGAAGGTATCGATACTACAACTAACACACCAAAGGGAATTTGGACATAGACTTCTTATTTTTAATTTTTATTCTTTATCTATTTTTTATATATTAGTTATATTTTTTCTATTTTTTAGTCTTTTTTATCTATTGTATGCTTATTGGTTTGTTTGTTTAGTAGTTCTATCTCCCGGGCAATGAGACACTTTTCACTGATGGTACTGCTTCCTAGATCCCCAATGAATGAAGAGGCTCTTGGCCCTCATACGACCTCTCAACTGACATGAGGGACTGTTATATAAGGACACCCCACCCCAGAGAAAGGTTAGGAGGTAAAGAAAAATAATGAAATGTGGTGTTTCAGCCTTTTACTACTAATTGTCATAAACTGTTTAGGGTAATTAAGAAATGCAAATTAATGGTTATGCAAGCTGGTCATTCAGTTAGGTACTATGACAGCCTATTATAGTTACTTTCTAAGCTAATCAGAAATAAACCGGCAAGAGACAAGCAACATCTGCTTACCCTAATATAAGAGATAGATAGGGCCTCTTCAAAAACCTCAAGAGATATGCGGAATATGGCATTCAAAGATGTTTTTCATAACTTTAGATTTTTTTATATCAAGACATATCAACTCCTGACAGCACCCCCTATTCTCCTCCAAGTAGAAGATGAGCATCGAAGAATCTCCAGTGGGAGATGATTGAATTAGTTGCAAGCCTATCTCTTGGCAGGAAAAGCCCCTTGCCCCAACTGTAGACAGAATGCTGTCCAAAAAGGACAAAACCTGGAAGCAGGTAAGTCGACAGCCTAGCTCTGCCAAGACAGGGTAGGTAAGTCCTTCACAACTCCTGCTCTACAATCAATGTCTGTCAGAGAAACGGGGCCAAATGACTGAAGATCGATGCTGTAATGTATGGAGAGAAAATGGGAACTGTCCAGGCCGCCACAGGTATGTCATTTCTTAGTTTGGGAAGCTGCAGGCCCTGTTCTTCCTATAAAAACAGATATATTTATCCCTCTCAGGTCTCTGAGGTGGTTGAAGAACAGATAGCTAGAGTCTCATAATTAAATTTTGAGTTGTTTAGGAGTCAAAAGAGTGTTATAGATCTAAGAAGATACTTTTAAAATTGTGTTGCAAGTTAGTATGAATGTTGAGTCAGATATAGACCTTTAAACTCATGGAGATGTTTAGATAGTAGAATGTTAAAGTCAAGTACCAAATACATATGGACTGGTCATTGGGAATGTACGTTAAGCCATGTAACCCTCATAACTGTGGCCTAATTACCTCTGTTGTACTGTATTGTATTTGTTATTATAAGAGAAAGATCCATTTGTTGGACTGAAAGGGGAAACTGTAGGGGGAAATAAGATATACCTTAAACTTAAAAGAAAAAAAAAAGGGAAGAGGATGGGGGGTTGAGGGTGGGAGGGTGGGACTGGAGGGGGAATAGGGAGGGGACTGCGATTGAGATGTAATTTGAAGAAATAAAAAATAAAGGAAAAAAGAAAATAAATAAAATAAAATATGTACCAAAAAAATGAAATCTGAAGTTAGCTTTATCCTTTCAGAAGGAAGTGATAGAGAATGACAAAGAAAATCACCTATTTGAGGGCCTCTGTGCCATTTTCTGCCTTTTCAGATCCAATTGAAGCAATATGAAACACTCCAGAAACAATGGTCTTCCATCACTATTTTCTTTTATCAGGATTAGAATGTGATTATCAGTTTGAATGTAGTCAGCATTATTAGATAAAAGAAACTGAAAATTTCATCTTCCTAGATTTCATGTATAGGAGAAAAGCTACCAACAATTTCATCAGATGAGCATGTTTTAATGTATGATCATAATTAAACTGAATATGAAAAACAGTTTTAGAGTATACAAGGTGGAAAAAATTTAGATTGGCTCCTCCAACTTTTCTTGCAGCCTCTGCCTTTAATTTTCAATCAATATATCCTTTTGGTTTAGCAATCAGTTTATTACAAGTTATAACTTAACCTTTTGACTATTTCATATTTACCATGGTGTATGTGTGTGTTTCTGTATATATACATCCTTATATGTATAAATAATGTAAAATATATAATAAGATATTTTGCATTTCTAAAATCTAAATACCATCATTTTATAGAAATAAGTTGAAGTGTTTGGAGAACAGCAACATTGTATATATGAAATCCATAAGTGAGTGGTCAACCAAAGATAGGTTCCCTATTTTCCATCTGTCATCATCCTCATCACTGTAAATCCTTTAATGATGCATAAGTAGATATTTATGAATAAACAAGGGACAGTCCTTGTGATGGACAATTTTTTTCATTTTCAAAAGTGTCCTGTAGAGTAGAATATAGTATTGAGTTTGAAAGTATAAGTAAATCAGCATTAAAATTAAAAGTTCCTCAACATTAAACTGATATGCTGAAGATTTCTTAACTTCTTCCAATTCCTGGAAGGTGACAGAGGAATACATGAGCAAACACAGAAGTTGTTTGTGTCAGTTTGAATAACAACCACAATGTATATTGACAATAATTGATGTCCTTACAGACTTTTGGTGTTCTTAGCCACCCTCAAAAGAAAGTGGTTGATGTGAATTTTATAAATTTAGGCTATATAAACATTAATTATTTTTCTTAAAATAAGTGCATATGTGTAAAAAAAATACTAAGGACATACTGCAATCTATACATCCATTGTTTGTACTATAGAGAAAAATCTAAAATGATGGCCTGTTTCACATGTATCTAAGACCCAGAATCATATCACCATGCAATTATTAATTTTAAATGTTTGGGAGTGAAGAATACAAGTTTTCTAGTTGTTGATAATTGTTTTAGCATCTCAGACCAAATATCATGACTATCTTTTCTACCTTTCCAAATCCTTAGAGAACTTTCAGTCAATGCTATTGATTAACTGACCCAGAATCATGGCAAGAATGCTTGCTCTCCAGCTTTTGACACACACAAAAAAATTGTGCCTGCATGTTTCTTTAGTCAGTTCAGTCAAATGGCCAATACAGTTTGTAAAAACAAAAATTAAATCCAATATTATAACTGATTAACAAGTCAATTAACTTGGATTTATCATTTGTGAGTAATATGATTTAGAAAGAGAATTACAGATTAAATTCAAGAACTTAACTAGATTTTACTTGTGGACTGATAGTAAGTTTACATGTGGACTGATAGTGAGTTAAATGACAGAGTGGAAGCCTAGTTGCCTGGTTTTCAATTTGCTTATACAGCTTACAAAGTTAAAGACTGTGGATGTCGTCTTTGCCTAGTTAATTAATTTACCTTAGCCTCAACCCTTTTGTCTATAAAATTAGATAGTAATAGTATCTCCCTCACTGAGTTATTTTAAGAATTAAATGAGGACTTGTCAAATTATCATGATACAAGGCTGTTAGTTTTCTTCTTGTTCTTCTTAGAAGTAGTAATAGTAATCTTAATAAAAAATGTGACCCTTAATACCCACAAAATGGCATTCCAGACTGGGAGCAGAAAATTCACAGGATTTTATTTGTAATAGAAATAATAGACACCATCTTAGAGTTTATTTCAACTGCTTCTCATTCTTACTGATATCCAGAAATAAATGTGTGTCTCTAATTTTGGGAAATAAAGGGACAAAGCCATGCATGAAGATAAACTTTTATTTGCAATAAAGTATTCATAGATGTTCACTTTAGGAATCATGTTCTTTGTTTGAGACAAGGTTTCTCTGTGTAGCCCTGGCTGTCCTGGACTCACTTTGTAGATCAGCCTGGCCTTGAACTCACAGAGATCAGCCTGCCTCTGCCTCCCAAGTGCTGGGATTAAAGGTGTGCACCACCACAACTGGCGATTACAGACAGCTGTGAACTGCCATGTGGGTACTGGGATTTGAACCTGGGTCCTTTGGAAGAACAGTCAGTGCTCTTAACCACTGAGGCATCTCTGCAGCCCATCATATATTTTCACTTTAAGAATAGATGGTGTTTAAAATAGGAATCAAATAGAAATATTTTAAATAAATAAATGTTTAAATTTCAAGTTTTGGGGATAATTTAAATATACTCCTAAATATTTTCATCTAATGTAATTCTTTCAAGAAAGCAAAAAGCTTATGTTGATTGACATACCTCTATTCTGGTCCTACAAAGTGACAGATGTATCTTTAATCTATAACCTGTCTTTCTAATTAAGTTACCAGCTATTTTTTCATTATATTTGTATGATTAAATAAGAAACTAAACATCTATGCTGAAATGGATAAAGAAAGTACTCTACAAAGGTGAACTGCTAAAAAGTGATTGTCAAGAGCAACAAAACTTAGAATTATTTATTAAAATTCTGTCAGATATTTCTCTTTCCCAACCTTAAAGAAATCAAAAGTGAAAACTTACATATGATATATGAAAGATATATATTAGACAAAAAAGAAAAACTTTTGGATGTTGCAAATCAAAGAAAAAAGAAGGAAGACCTTAGGCATAAATAAGAAAGATGATGAATATACAGTATCTACTCATTTGTGAATAGAGTTGAAACATCTGGTATAAGGAATTTCTTCTTTGAGTAACTTTGTCATGTGAGTCCAATGACAGTTCTGTGAATATTTTTTAATAAAAATCTTCTTCTAGTATTGCAATAATGCCATTTAGGCCCACAATAAATTATCTTTGGTTTTGTTTTCAGAATGTAGAATATGTCTGTTCCATTTTCTGGAATAAATAGAGTTTATGGGAATTAAATAACTCTAAGGCTTTATTGTGATTAATCCATCAATCCTGTACACACTCTGTGAGGTCAAGTTTGGAGTTATGCAACCCATGATTCAACAAAGAACATAAGACAGACCCACAGTTTTTGGCTTCATTATCAAACTTGTTTATGGATTTACCAGGAAGAAGAAATTAACCCATAAGAATTTTATTGTCCTGTATTTTCTCTCTCCCTAGCTCTCTCTAGCTTTTCTATTTCTCTGTTACCACTGAACATCAAATAAATACCAAATAGGTGACCTGTATTTTCTCTCTCCCTAGCTTTCTCTAGCTTTTCTATTTCTCTGTAACCACTGAACACCAAATAAATACCAAATAATGGATATTTTATAGTAAAGAACCAGTACTAATCCCAAGAAATAATGAATTTTAAGGAAATATAACTTAAAATCCAGGAAGTTGCCAGTAATTGAATGAGATAAGAAAATGAATTATTAATATAGAATGGAAAATAACTCTTGCTACCTTAAGTTTAGACATCCAGATTTCAGAATAAAAATATAATTAATGTATACTCTTGTCTTATGCATTTTAAAGTTTAAATTGAAATATTAACTTTGAAATATTAAAAATAAAAATTGTTATGCTTTATTTTTAGTTAATTGCATTAAGATGTAGTTCATATATAAAAATTTTTTTGGAGAAAAGTCCAATAATTCATAGTGAATCTATGTTTTGAGAACTAATAGACTGATTTGAAAACAAAAATGGATAGAGTAGCCACTAATAATTTGAATAAACAAATGAAAAGAATATATGAACTTTATAAATAAAATAGTAAATAGCAAACTTTGCCCAATGCTAATTATTTATTTCCACTAATACTTTTGAAGAACCTTATAAAACTTTCATGGTTGCTTTAAACTCAATGACTTTAATCATAAAACAGAACATATAATATTCTGGGATTTGTCTGCATAAGTCAGCTTTATGACATAACTAATCTATTTTACACCTTGGGCTATTAGCACCAGTTTCACAGAGATGAAAGCAAAAGATGGTGAGCATCTGAAATACAAAAGATACACCTAAATACTGTATACAAACCCACAATTTACATTATAAACAGTAGTTCAAATAGGTAGATAAGATTCACAGATTTTAATATATTCTGTAATAATGATGTTTTTCTCCTTTTTCCCCATTATAAACAGTCCTGACACATGGTAGATGCTAATGAATGAATTTAAATGAACATATTTAATTAAAATTTTTTACAGAAAACTCAATAGGATAAAATGATAATTTAAAGGGGTTTTGCTTACACAAGTCTTTAAACATATGTCTTTCCCCTTCTTTTTTTTTTAAATTATTTGCATCTAAAAGATAGTCAATATCCATATTCATTTGCATTTAAATACATTTTTAAGACATTTCAGTGGTTCATCCTGTGTAATGATTGCTGATGTTTTAAACTCTGGGATCCAGTAAAACAAGTTAAAGAAAACTGCATTTAACTTAAGGGAAGGAATGCTCTCAAGCCATGTTAATGTGTTAATGTGTTACTGTGGGGCCAGATCACAGTACAAATCCTTTGAGTCATTATCAAACAAGTTCTGAATATCAATACAAACGTTTGTATGTATGACTTTGAATAATTATTGTTTTACTGGTTATAAGCTTGTATTTTCTGTCATCTGAAGATGTCTCTATCAGGGAATAGAGTGTGTGCTATGCTAGCATGAGGTTCTGAGTTCATTTCCCCAAAAGCTTGTGAAATTAAAAAGAAAAAAACATGAACAGCAGAGTATGTCAATAAACCCAGTGGTGGTAGGAGGTGGGTGAAATCAGAGGCTAATGGACCACTGAAGATCATTGTTCAGATAGTACAGTAGAAATTGATGAGCACCAAGTTCATTAAGCATCCCTAACTCAAAAATTAAGAGTAGAAAGAGTGGTGGGAGGAATGAAAATGCTCCCTATAATAGGCTCATATGTTTAAATGCTTTATCCTCAGTTGATGAATTGTGGAAAGGATTAGATGTGGCCTTGTTGGAGTAGGTGTGCCCTTGTTAGAGGAGGAATGTGCCTGGGGATGGGTTGGGCTTTGATGTTTTAAAAGCACACAGCCCATGCCAGGCTCAGTGTCTTATTCTCTGCCTGTTGCCTAAAGATCTGGATATAAGCTCTCAGGTCCGAATCTGTCTGCTGGTCTTTCAATATGCTTCCTGCCATGATAATGGACTAAAAGAGGCCTCATTTAAAGGATTTCTTATATAAGAGTTGTCTTGTAATAGTGTCCCTTCACAACAATAGAACAGTAACTAAGACAGGAAGCAATGAAAGAAATGCACTTGATATTACCTTCTGGCCTGAACATGCACATGCACAATTGTTGGTGTAGTCCAGATACATGTAGGCAAAGTCAAACTAGAAGGTTCATACACACAAACACACACACACACACACACACACACACACACCACAACTATACACAGACACAAATATAATCCATACATTGATGGTGACTGAGTACACATGGCTATGTATAACATAGAGATGGTCTTTACAACATTAAGAACCATTTATAAAATTCCTATTGTATGTCATGCCTTCAGTAGCTGATAAGCTTTTATCAGTGAACATAGATATACATATATGTATTGCAATTTATATTTGTATATATATTGCAATTTCTAAGTATATACATGCATAATTCAAGTGATGGCAGATAAGTTATATACTTTAGCCAGCGTTAAATACTTCAACAGGCAAAGAAAAGAAAATTACATATTCAGGGATGACTGACTGCAGTGAGTGGGAACAAAAAGGAGGTCAGAAAAAGGTCAATAGGAAATGCTGGGAAAATGAATCCCACAGAAGGCAGATCCTAGGATGCAGAAATGGTTCTGCATATTCTAAGAAATTTAGGGAAGCTAACTAGGCAAAAGTAGAATGCAAGTAAGGGCAGGAGAGCAAATGAGGTGAGTTACTAGACAACAGGAACAAGACCAAGGGGAAAAGAATTGAACAGGAACATCAGGGTGTCTTTGAACACTATAGAGCCTTCCTTGGTCCTTGATAAGCTTTGCTTGTGGCGACCGGGTTCCAAGAAATTTCTGGCCACCAAAGCCAAGACTGACTAATTGATCTGTCATTTTTGTCTATTACAGATTCAAAGCATGAAATTCATGGACCTCAGAGAATGGGTTTTTGAGACAAGATGATTTTTATTATATATTATAGTTATATAGATTATAGGTGGGAATCTGGAAGAAAGTGAAAGACAGAGAGACCATATGAGAACACACCCCCAGAGCTCCTGTACAAAGAAGGGGCCTCTGGACCTAGGATTATATTGCTGCTAGTCTGTGGACATCAGAGTCTGGCACCCTAAGTTAAAGGTGACCTGAGGCAAGCAGCAAAGCCCCCTTCAGACTCAAAGGGAATATGAGACATTTTATTCTGGAGTCAAGTTTTAGTGGTCATGGCCCAGGACACATGGAGATAGATTACCATAGGTTCAATGTTCCAATGTGGAAGTAGTTTCATGGAGATTTTAATGGTAAAGAAACAGTTATAAATCAAGGCATTTTAAAATTACAGTAGTAGACACATTAGAGAGGGATTTTCAGCAAAATGAATAAATCTCTCCTATAGGTCTCAGGTGCTGCCTAATGACATTATTAGTCTTATATTAGTGGAAGGTAAGGGTTGTCTATATAGTTCAAAAAGATTTATCCAATAGTCCAAAAGAAGTTAGGCTACTTACAGAGGTTGGAAATAAATGGATATTAAGGGGACAAATGATAGACTAAGACCATTTCAGTTCCCAACCTGCAATGTTCCAGCTCTCCACTATCCATCAATCAGCCTTGTGGAAGGTTTAACACTAGTGTGTTGTTGTTTTTTATTTTTTATTTTTATTTCTTCTGGAAACATCAGTTCACACATTCTTCCAATGTGTTCAGCAGTTCTATCTTCTGACAAAAACCTTACCTTCTATATTTCTCCCTTATTTTTGTTTGTAAGAATTATTGTTTTCAGCTTTTTACTGATAAGAAACCCACTCTTCAAAAACATGTGCATAATATGTTTAATCTTCTAAATAAGTATAAAAGAGTTATTATAAGATAATGATTGTAAAAGAAGAGAAAACATTTAACTTATACTGATAACTTTTTATCGAGTACTTAAATGAACCCAATTATTATATTATAAAAGTGATGGCCTAGACTACTGGTTTCCTAAAATCAACTTGAGATCATCAAAACACCTAAAAAATATCAAATTTCTGAAAATAAAATTAATCATGAGAATGAGTAACACAGTGGTAATTTTTAAATTGAATATGTAGACCTTCTCTTCATCCATACTTGGCTGAAACAGAGAATCACTATTTGCATAAAAAATGTGCCAGTCATTGAAGTCTTTCAAATTTTCTTATCATTAAGTAAACACATTATATAAAATCAAAACAAGTGAATTTCAAGTTGGTTACTTTTTTAGTATATTTTTTCTTTTTTATTATATAAAACAATTTTTAAATTTAAATGTATTTTGATTGTATTCTTCCCCTTGCTGAAGTTTTTTGAGAGTCTCTCTTTTCCCTACACACTCACTTTTAAGGTCTTTCTCACAAAACAAAACAAAACAAAAACAAAAACACAATGCAATAAAAATCTCATAAAACAAAAAAACTTGGATCACTTTGCACAGAGGTCCCTCTGCCATTAATCCTCTGCACTGTGCTGGTTAGCAGAGCTCTATCTTGAAGCTGTAGCTGGGTTTAGATGCCAGATGGCTTGGAACAGAACACACTCGCTGTTTAACTTCTGGTGAGGATAGGGCTTGTCCCTCTATGAGAAATCCATCTCCTTCTACAGACATCAATTTATGGGACAATGCTTGAAAATCATGTTGCTAGAGAATTTACAAAGGAGGAATTCCTAAAGGCTGAGAGACACTTGAAGAAATGCTCAACATCCTTAATCATCAGAGAAATGCAATTCAAGATGACTCTGAGATTCCATCTCACACCTGTCAGAATGGCTAAGATCAAAAGCTCAAATGACAGCACATGCTGGCGAGGGTGTGAAGAAAGGGGTACCCTATTCCATTGCTGGTGGGAATGCAGGCTTGTGAAACCACTATGGAGGTCAGTCTGGCGATATCTTAGAAAACTTGGAATAGCTTTGCCTCAGGACCCAGCCATACCACTTCTGGGTATACACCCAAATGCCTCTTCACGGAATCATAAGGAAGTTTCCTCATCTATGTTTATAGCAGCCTTATTTGTAATTGCTAGAAACTGGAAACAACCCAGATGTCCCTCAACTGAAGAATGGGTTAAAAAACTGTGGTACATCTACACAATGGAATACTATTCAGCTATCAGGAACAATGAAATTATGCAATTTGCAGCCAAGTGGATGGAACTAGAAAAGCTCATCCTGAGTGAGCTAACCCAGACTCAGAAGGACGCATATGGCATCTATTCACTTATAGTAGGGTTTTAGCTATATAGAAGAAGGTATCGATACTACAACTAACACACCAAAGGGAACTTGGACATAGACTTCTTATTTTTAATTTTTATTTTTTATTTACTTTTAATATATTTTTTTATTTTTTTATATTTTTTACTCTTTTTTATCTATTTGTCTGCTTATTGGTTTGTTTGTTTAGTAGTTCTCTCTCCCGGGCAATGAGACACTTTTCACTGATGGTACTGCTTCGTAGACCCCCAATGAATGAAGAGGCTCTTGGCCCTCATACGACCTCTCAACTGAGATGAGGGACTGTTATATAAGGACACCCCACCCCAGAGAAATGGGATGGAAGGGTTAGGAGGTAAAGAAAAAAAATGAAATGTGATGTTTCGGCCTTTTACTACTAATTGTCATAAACTGTTTAGGATAATTAAGAAATGCAAACTAATGGTTATGCAAGCTGGTCATTTTGTTAGGTACTATGACAGCCTATTATAGTTATTTTCTAAGCTAATCAGAAATAAAGCTGCTAAGAGACAAGCAACATCTGCTTACCCTAATATAAGAGATAGATAGGGCCTCTTCAAAAACCTCTAGAGATCTGCAGAATATGGCATTCAAAGATGTTTTCATAACTTTAGATTTTTTTATATCGAGACATATCAACACCTGACAGCACCCCCTATTCTACCCTAAGTAGAAGATGAGTATTGAAGAATCTCCAATGGGAGAAGATTAAATTAGTCGCAAGCCTATCTCTTGGTAAGAAAAGCCCCTTGCTCCAACTGTAGACAGAATTCTGTCCAAAGAGGACAAAACCTGGAAGCAAGTAAGTAGACAACCTAGCTCTGCCAAGACACGGTAGGTAAGTCCTTCATAACTCCTGCTCTACAATCAATGTCTGTCAGAGAAACGGGGCCAAACGACTGAAGATCGATGCGGTAATGTATGGAGAGAAAATGGGAATGGTCCAGGCAGCCACTGGTATGTCATTTCTTAGTTTGGGAAGCTGCAGGCCCTGTACTTCCTATAAAATCAGATATATTTATCCCTCTCAGGTCTCTGAGGTGGTTGAAGAACAGATATCTAGAGTCTCATAATTAAATTTTGAGTTGTTTAGGAGTCAAGAGCGTGTTATATATCTAAGAAGATACTTTTAAGATTGTGTTGCAAGTTAGTATGAATGTTGAGTCAGATATAGAACTTTAAACTCATGGAGATGGTTAGATAGTAGAAGGTTAAATCAGGTACCAAATACATATGGACTGGACATTGGGAATGTTGCTAAGCCATATAACCCTCATAACTGTGTCCTAATTACCTCTGTTGTTTTGTATTGTATTTATTATTATAAGAGAAAGAGCCATTTGTTGGACTGAAAGGGGAAACTGTAGGGGAAATAAGATATACCTTAAACTTAAAAGAAAAAAAAAAAAGGAAGAGGATGGGGGATGAGGGTGGGAGGGTGCGACTGGAGGGGGGAATAGGGAGGGGGACTGCGATTGAGATGTAACTTGAAGAAAAAAAAATATAGGAAAAAAAAGAAAAAAACTAAATAAATAAAACAATACCCAAACAGAACAAAACAAACATGAGGCCTGCTCTGGAATGATTGATATACCCAATATCACTCAATTGGAGAAAACTGAGTTTCCCTCAATTGGTGAAAACTATTTTTCCCTCTTCTAGCAAGTATAAATTACATTTCAGTTGTTAACCTTTACCTTAGTGGTTAAGTTTTCATTCATTCACTCATTATTTTAATATAACAAAATAAATACAATAAAATAAAACAGAAACTGTCACACCAAAGTTAGACAGAACAAACCAACAAAAAGAAAGGAGCCTAAGAGAAGACACAAGAATCAGAGACCCATCCAATCACACACTCAGTAATCCTACAAAAAACACAAAACTGGAATCCGTAATATATACTCTGAGGACCTGTTGTAGACTGATGAAGGCCCTGTGCAGGCTCCTTTAGTTTCTCTGAATTCCTATTAGCTTTCCTCAGTTGATTAAGAGGGCCTTGTTCTCCTGGTTATCCTTCATCCCCTCTGGCTCTTACATTCTTTCTGCCTCTTCTTCCAAGTAGTTCCCTGAACTTTGAGGAGAGGGATTTGATGGAGAGATCTCATTTAGAACTGAGTGATCCAAGACATACCTATCTCTTTCTATGTAATATCTGGCTGTGGGTCTCTATATTTCTCCCCATCTGCTGTAGGAGGAATTTTCTCTGATGATGATAAGCAGGTTTCTTGAATGATAGGGTGCATGATTCTATTATAGTCTGTGATATGCTATTATTTGTTTAGAGTACTGTCTATCTCCTACTAGATATAAAATCAATTTCATGACTCGACAGTAACTTTAAGTACTTAAGAATAAGTTTTCTACACTAAACTCCATGACAATGAAATAATTTTATGTTATGCTTAATTTTATTTTATTATCATTTTAATACTGCTTGAGATAGTTTCCAATTACATTGTAAATACACTAAGAATATATACACATGTACAAATTTAAATGTAAAATGTACTTCTACTGTACTTATAAAAGAATGAACAGTTCTATATACTATAGACTAAATATATAATTAATGTCATAGTATCCAACAAAATTATATCAATGATCTTTTATAGTCTATTACAAAAATCACCAAATGCCACTTAATAGTAAATTTTGATTATTAAGACAAAGTATGGTCATAATGGTTAGAAAGAAAAGGCTTGAAATGTGTGGTGTAACTAATACATATAAAAACAGTACTGACAAGAGGACCTCTGTTTCATGCACTACATACTAGTATTTCTTTTGCTTTATAAGTATTAAAGAGATGGACTTAAAGCCAGGAAATTTAGATATACATCAGAAATGTATGCTTTTATTAAGAAAGAATGGAGTTTGGTTATGATTTTGGAAGGATGTAATTAGGATTCCATGAGTAGAGTCTGCATTGAGCCATGATTTTCTTTACAGCCAGTACATCACTTCCTTGGTGACAGTTAGCAGTGCTAAGAAAACAACTGTTCACAGGTCCTCACTGACTACAGTGTCCAACCTGCCCAGAATCCCGGGTCAAGAAATTCGTGAGCTAAGATAAAGCATGACCTAGGTGGGTCTCTAGGTACTTCTCTTGTGGTAAGTGTTTTAAATGACAGATCCTGAAATGTGCTTTTGTCCCTACTCCCTGCTACCAGAGAGACTGTACAGTTTGTCTAAAAGATATGATACAGGGAGGTTAACATTTCTTTCTTCTTTGTTTTTACATTTCCATCTTTCTGTGTCATTAAGAAAAAAATAGTCTTTATTCTAGCATTCACTGATGAACAAATATTTATCTTTTTTTTTCAAGAAAGGCCCATACATAAGCCATATAAATCTTCTTGGGAAGTAAAGATGAGCATACAATTCCAATATGAAATGTTAAATATACACAGTAAGTTAATGCTGTCCATGAAAATTCATGGAAGGCTTTACTGGACTGTAACTAGTATTTCATTGGCATATACTCAGGATTCAAGCACCTGTCTCTCCCCTGCCCTGTCCTCGAAGAGTCTTACTTTTTCCTTGTCTCGTCACAACTTTATATTAAAATTGATGAATACAGATAAAAGACCTTCATAGAAGACCAGAAACAACAAGATGGAAGTAGAGAAAATACTTCAAGATAGCAGGCATATACATGACGTCATGACTGTGACTCAAGAAATAATAATCAGTTTGAAAAGGGGAATGATCTCCCATTAACCTTTTATCTGCACATCAAATAAAACAATTAAGAGTGGAGAGATGACCTAAATAATAAATGAAAACTTTGACAGTTACTAATCAGACAGGAAATTTGTTCAAGAATATGTAAGGATCACATAGTTTTGTCAATTTTGTCTTTGATGCTTCAACCTTATCATTTTCATTCTTTCTGCATCTAGCTATTTGACTATTTTTTCCGTCTCTGAATCCAGTAAACAAGTTCATCTAGACAAAAAAAAAATATGTAGTGTCATTTGTAGTTGTATAACTTGAAACTTAACTATTCCTCAGTCAAATTTTTCATATCTATACAAATAAGAAAAATGGACTCAGTTGGCTGCATACATATACATACACATATACATATACACTTGTATTCAACACATAAATAATTAAATATACATTATAAATATTATGTAGACATATGTAGCAATAATAATCAATGAAAAAGAGGTGATCAGCTTGAGAGTGGAGAAGCAAGGAAAGGTATCTGGAGAGGTGGGAGGAAGTGAAGAGAAGGAGAAAGTGGTATAATTCTATTTCAATTAAACATATTTTTAAAACTTGAAGTAGAAAGAAAATATCTAGAAGCTTAGAGTTAAAATAGAGTTTTGGCTTATCTTAAATGTTCACCCAAAATAATAATTTCTGTTCGAATTTCTATAGCCAATAAAATCTGAATATTTATACTTTTCCAAGTGAACCTGCTAACCACAAAGCAACATATTTTCATCTTTAGTAACATTTTCTAATACTTGTATGAATGACTTTATCAATCTTTCTTACTCAAACCAGTACCATTTATGTAGCTTACATTTTATAGAACAACAAAATCTTCTGGATAAAATATTTAGAGTTTATAATGAGATGTAAATATTTAATAATGGATACAAAGCTTAATTAATCAGTGCCACAATTACTCTGAGGATACATTTTCTTTATTTTATCTTATTTTAATGAATTAATTTGGATTAATTCTTCTGCTGAATAATATCACAACTGGCTATTTTTAAATCTGTTGTGTGGATGAATAAATTACTCAGTGGGGAAAGCGCTTTTGCTTACTTCCTAAACTTGATTTCCCTAGAAAATGTCTTCAGGACTTATCTTTTTCTTACACTATCCTGACTCTGTAATGTAGAGACAAGAATTAAAATTTCTGCATGTGAATCAAAGATTCTTGATAATCTTATTCCTATGAAATGGATTTTTTAAAGCATATATCTCTGTTGGATCACAAAAGAAATTAAAGTCTCAGCTTGAAATGTTAAACATAGCCTTAGAAAACAAGAACTTTTTTCATTATCATATTCATGATATTTGAATTTTCAGAAACATCAGTTCATAATACCTTTCCCACATGAAAATCAGTGATTCACTCTGAATTTATCTTTGTCTACATATACAAGTCACATATAAATTATATCTCACAATATATGAAATAGAGAAATGCAGAAACAAGAATTTAGATTTTCCCTTGGTTAAAAAAAAGATTTAAAAAAAAATATTTATTTATTACTTCAGGTTACATCTCCATCACAGTGCCCTCTTTCCACCCCTCCCAGTTCCTCCCTCTCACCCTCTACCCCCTAACCCTTCCATCCCACTCCTCTGGAGTGGAGTATCCCTACATAACAGTCCACTGTCCCAGTTCAGAAGTCATCTGAGGGCCAAGAGCCTCCTCACACACTGGGGCCTACAAAGCAGCACCACTAGGGCAAAGTTTCTCATTTAAAAAATATGTTTAATTTAAATAGAATTATACCACTTTCTTCCTCTCTTTCCTTCCTCTCACCTCTCCAGAATATCCCCCCTTGCTTCTCCACTCTCAAGCTGATTGCCTCTTTTTCACTGATTATTGTTACATATGCATACACAAAATATATATAATATATTTATTTATGTGTTGAATACAAGTGTATATGTATATGTGTATATATATATATATGTAGGCAGTCAACTGAGACCATTTTTCTTATATGTGTCTATATGAAAACCCAAAGCTTATGAAGAGGTATTACTAATTTCATATTGTTAGGCAACTTTGTTAGCATGTGGTTGAGAAGGATTCTAGTTGACAAAGCCCATAGAAACTAAATATTCTTTATCTTGACTATGACTAAATAAATAAAATAAAACATCTAAGTTAAAATTTAGAGAAGTCATAATATAATGTGTTAATGTCCCACTGAGCCCATGGAAATCTATCACACTCTTGCCATGCACTTGTGAATTTCCTTACATTTCTACACATCAGAATTCTGAAATCGAAGTATATTTAACAAAGTTTTTCCTTCCCGAAATTTAAGGAAAGAATTTTTTACCTTACCATTTCTTTTTTTTAAATGTTTAATTATTACTTCAGGATACATCACCATCACAGTCCCTCTTTCAACCACTCCCAGTCCTCCTCCCATCCTCTATCCTATCTAGAGTGGAGTGTCCCTACATAACAGTCCCCCACCCCATTTCAGCAGTCATATGAGGCCAAGAGCCTCCTCATACACTGGAGGCCTACAAGACAGCCCGACTAGGGCAACATGTCTCATTAACAGGTAACAAAGTCTATGTTCCTGTTCCCTTTGGTGCATTGGCTGTAGTATAGTTATCCTGTACTATATGGCTAAAATCCAATTATAAGTGAATAGATGCCATGTGCATCCTTCTGAGTCTGGGTTAGCTCACCTTGCCATTTATATCCTATAAGCATCCCAATGTATGTGCTCTGCTTGCTTCTTCAGGTTCTATTCAAACATCTTTGTTTAATCCTGATCTGCTGCACACCATTTATAATGTTCCATGGGAATACATTGTTCCACATATATCTGCAGTTTCTGAACATTAGTTCACAATTACCTTTGTGAACCATGACCACTATTCAGATTATTACATTATATGATGATTAAAAACTAGTAAGAAAGGCTGAGAAGATGGCTAGTGAGTAAAAAGACTTGTACAGTAATGAAAACATGAATTATAATCTTCAGAACTCAGTTAAAAAGCTTAAAAGGCTGCATATGCCTTATAACCCTGATATTGAAGGACAGAGACAGGCAGATCCAAGGAGTTTGTTAGTAGCCAGACTAGGGCATATTGGCAAGATTCCAAGTCTGTGAGATACCCTGCCTCAGGAAATAAGATAGAAAGTGATAGAAGGCACTCAGCATCCTCCTCTGGACCCTGTGTTCACCAATATAGACATGTGCAACACACATACTGACATGCATCACCACACACACATACAAAACCCACTTATAGTGCATAACACACTTTCACGTAATGAGCAATGAACATACAAACATTACTGCCAGCAATAGTGATTTACTAGACATCTCTTATTTATAAATTCACTTTGCACACCCTTTGAGAAGAGTTGGAAAACACTCAACTTCCAATTGACTCATAATATGCATAAATAAATTGTAGTTTTTGTTATCTCTTGCCATTATACTGCTCTTCTCTGAGGAGAATTAATGTGCATAATTCTCAGTAAGTACCCTTTCCAATGCTCTGGCAAATACATTTCTCACTTCTAAAAGATGACCTTTCTAACTTTCCTCTTATAAAGGCACTGAGCATAACATGTAATTACAATTTCACACTCTATCCTTCAACTCCAAATCAATTACAGCTATAACATTCCAATTATTACATTGGCCAAATGAGTAAGTATTGTCATCAAGTAAACCTTCTCTGATAAATCTATGCCTTCAAATTGTTTCCATTTTTGTGCCATTTATTCTTCAGCCAATTATTACCCAGAAAAAATTGAGAAACACAGAAAGGAATATATAAAGTATATGGGAATGAAGAAATTTTTTAAAAATGGAAAATTATACCCACTTGATAAAGTATCAGTAATTATCTGGAAATCTCCATGTACTTCCTTTCTTCCCTCTCTCTGCTGGTAGTAATCATTGTCTGAATTTTGGAATTGCTATTTATTTATCTGAGCAATTTTAATAAAATTCCACTAGGTAATTATTTACATTTGCTGAACAATTGCAGATATGGTTCAGACACTTCCCTTGTACCTATCACAATTTTATATACTATCCATATATACATTAATACTCAATTTTACAAATTAAAGAATCAAAGATTTAAATTTACAATATTATCACATTACTTTTGAACTATATTTCACGCTTTATTTGAATACTTCCATTTCTCCCATAATGAGATTGGGATAATGTGCTTCACAGAAGACATGCACAGAGGTGCCAATCTCCATGCATTGAATTCAATGTACAGGCAAACAGTGTGACTTATCACTAATTGTCTGACTGAACTAGTAGTTGTCAGATTTGTCTATAGTTATCTCCCTCAGCCTCGAAAATCGCCATCTGGAGAACACATATACTGGTATAGAAGCAGACCAGTGGATCAATGGAATAGAATTGAAGACCCAGAAATGAACACACAACTATGGTCACTTAATTTTTGACAAAGAAGCCAAAACCGTATAATGGAAAAAGGATAGCATGTAAAACAAATGGTGCTTATCTAACTGGATGTCGATATGTAAAAGAATGAAATTAGTCCCATAATTATCACCTTTCATAAAACTTAAGTCCAAGTGGATCAAACACCTTAACATAAGGCCTGGCACATTAAATCTATAAGAAAAGAAAGTGGGGAAAACCCTCGAACTTATCGGCACAGGTACCAACTCCTGAACAGAACATCAACAGCTCAGGCTCTAAAACCAAAAATCAATAAATGGGACCTCATGAAACTGAAAAACTTCTGTAAGGCAAAAGACACTGTCTTTCGAACAAAACAGCAACCTACAGATATGGAAAAGATCTTTACCCACCCCACATCAGACAGAGAACAAATATTCAAAATTTACAAAGAACTCAAGAAATTAAATGCCAAGACACCAAATAATCCAATCAAAAAATGGGGAACAGAGCTAAACAGAGAATTCACAAAGGAGAAATCCCTAATGGCTGAGAGAAACTTGAAGAAATGCTCAGCATCTTTAATCATCAGAGAAATGCAACTCAAGACGACTATGGGATTCCATCTCACACCTGTAGGAATGGCTAAGATCAAAACTTAAAATGATAGCACATGCTGGCAAGGTTGTGGAGAAAGGATAACACTCCTCCATTGCTGGTGGGAGTGCAGGCTTGTGCAACCACTAAGGAGGTCAGTCTGGCGATATCTTAGAAAATTTGGAATAGCTCTACCTCAAGACTCAGCCATACCACTTCTGGGTATACATCCAAATGATTCCTCACCAAATCACAAGAACATTTCCTCATCTATGTGCATAGCAGCCTTATTTGTAATAGCTAGAAACTGGAACCAACCCAGATGTCCCTCAACCGAGGAATGGATAAAAATACTGTGGTACATCTACACAATGGAATACTACTCAGCTATCAGAAACAAGGAAATCATGCAATTTGCAGCCAAATGGTTGGAACTAAAGAAGCTCATCCTGAGTGAGCTAACCCAGACTCAGAAGGATGCACATGGCATCTATTCACTTATAATCAGATTTTAGCCATATAGTACAGGATAATTACACTGTGCACCAAAGAGAACAGGAACATAGATTTGGTTGCCTGTCAATGAGACACTTTGTGCTAGTGGGGCTGCCTTATAGGCCCCCAGTGTATGAAGAGGCTCTTGGCCCTCATATGACTGCTGAACTGGTGTGGCAGACTGATATGTAGGGACACTCCACTCCGGAGGAGTGGGTTAGAAGGCATAGGGAGTAGAGGGTGGGAGGGCGAGACTGGGAGGAGTGGAAAGAGGGCACTGCGATGGAGATGTAACCTCAAGTAATAAATAATCATTATAACAATAAATAACAAAAAAGTGTAAGGAGATAAGAATCCATACTTTTTGTTTTGAATTTCTGAGATAGGTTTTGGTTGTGTAACCTTGATGCCCTGGTATATAGTGTGTAGACCAAGCTGGCCTCAGTCAGTTGTATGATGGGATTGCAGGATGTACCACAACTCCTGCTAAAAATACTCAATTTTTGTTTGGGCTTTTGAGACAGAATCTCACACCTTAATCTAGGCTTCAAATCAGCCTTTCTCGAAGTAGCTCTAGTACATGTGCTGTTTATTGTTTTGTTTTGTTTTGCTTCACGTCTTCGGGGATGTGTATTAGAAATAAAGAGTTTGGTCCAAGAATGGTAGCACATGTCTGCAATCTCAGCACTCGGGAGACTGTAGCAAGAGGATTGTGAGCAAACCTAACTATACAGAATGATCAATCCTCTTCCTTCCTGCCCAGTCTTATTCTCTAAAATGAAGCCAACATCTTGATGTGAAGTATGGCTACTAGTAATGAAATTTCCTCACTAAACCAATGCTCAGAAATTGAAAATAAATCTGTGATCACTAAACCAATGTGTATTTTAACTCATCTCTGTATCAATATAGATATATGTATTTTTGGTAAGCTAAGCATGAAGGTATTGATGCATTTAGCTTCCATCCTGTGTTACAACATTCTTTCTAGCTCTCTTCCTTATTTATCTGTCATGTTCCACTTCAACATCAGGAAACTTGGCTGTTACCATTCACCCTTTCCCCAAGCTACGTTTCCAAGTACAGTGAGTTTAGAATTCTTATTTTATGTCATTATAAGGAAATATTCCCTAGCTAGACCACGGTAAGTACATATAATCTGAGCCTTTTCTCTTTAACCTTATAGACTCTTCTCAATTCCAGATTTACTGAGATCAGTTTAAAAAAAAAACAAAAGGAAACAAAACAAAATTTAGATTATATTCAGTTACATTACTTTACATAGTTAATGAAGTTAAATTATTTTGTCACATAAATACCCTAACGGACATTGTAATTGAGTACACTATGTATAACTCTTTGTGTTCCATGTTCTACAATGTTGAGAAAAACAGTGTTATGTTTTCCCCAGTGTAGGTAGTTAAAATGTCCTTAAAATTTTCTTTGCATAATATATCCAACCACTGGCCTCTTTTCACAGCTTATAATTATGCTTCTTCTAGATTTCATTTAGTTGCAATTACCCAGGTAGTTTCTTCAGTCTTGATTCTTTTATGTAGAAATATCATGTTTCCCTAAGATGTAGCTTTTATATCATGTTTTACATTGCTGATTGAATATTCCATTTTATGAATTTTCCATAGTCAGTACATTTAGGTGAACTCGATAGACATTGGTGACTGATGCTTTTTCTTAATATTTTGCTGCTGAAATAATGATATTATTATATAATTACTGAGATTTTCATGTTTAGCTCATTCAGGCTTACAACTGAGAAATTCATTGCAATGCTCAATTCAAAATAAAATATTTATAACTTGGTAAAAAGTCTATTTACAGATTAGACAGATGGATGGAGGGAGCACTATTACTTCAATTATATCCTAAAAATAAGTTTGGTTTTTCATTCAGTTTCTTTATTTTAAAGATTATCATTGATACATTCTATCTCTTTTCCACATTCTCATCTGCCAAAATCAATGCATCTAATTAATTACTTACTATTAAAGAGTGGTCATTAGAGTCAAAATTAGAATTGGACATGTAATTTCTGTTCTTGTAATTTTATAATGTTATTGGAGACTGTTGTGTGCCACAATCATCAAATAATCTAATTACATACAGACCTACATGCTAAACAGTCATGCTAAAAGCAGAGAGGAGTTTGTGTTGAATACTTTTCTTTGCCTTGTTTCTTTATCCCTGTTAGTCTTGGTAGACAACTCCTAAATTGGGTGATATGAAATTCAACAATATGAAAATATTTCTATCAATTTCCAGCCTGATAGTCTACATTTTACTGACTGTTTTATAGATTTTTCATACTTAATTGATGCAATTATTTAATATTTAGAAATTATAAAAATAAAAGTAGCCAGAACTTATACTTAGAAAATATATCTCAATATGTCATAATTTACAGGTCATACATAATAAGTCATGTCTCAAAATAAAATTTGCACATAATAAGTCAATTTAGAAGACAGTGCTTGGATAAGCATATCCCAAAATGATAGATGACATTTTGAAATGCCTTCTAAAATTCTCAACATAGGAAGCGACAAGCCAACTTTATTTGTCAGAGGTCAGAAACTATAGTAAAATGTAATCCCTGGGATAAGCAAATGCTGAAACTGGCATTTGCCCTGGAGGTGTCTTTTGATAGCTGCTGACCCAGGTTCCGGGATATGATGACCAAAACGGTTAAGGGACATGAAGCGAAATCTGGAACCTCAGCAAACAAAAGAATTTTAAACCATCATTCAAATCCCAATGAACTCCAAGACAGGAAGCACCCACATACAAATAAAGTAGGTAAAATTAATCTGGTAAGATGAGAATAATAAAACTTTAAGGTCTCCTCTAGGAACTTTTGGGAAGGAACCTGCACCCAAAGCGCATTGGAGCTACCAGTAGCAATAATACCAGTAGCAATACCAATACATTTCAAAGTGACTTAATTGGAAAAAGTGTTCCAGCTAATCTCATATTATCATTTGCACTAATGTTCATTCCCAGGGACATGGTGACAAAATGATGTAAGATACAGAAATTTAACAAGTTCCAGAAAAAACAAAAAAAAATACACTTCAGAGGAAGATGTGACAAAAAAAAACAATACTAAGTAAAAGTAATAACTTTCCAAATTATGCACATAATTTGAAATTACTTGTTATGGAGCTAAAATTACAAGGTTGCTGATATTTTTAAGTCTACAATGAGAGTTTTAAGTGAACGTAAAACTTTCAGTCATGGCACCAAAGAGACAAAAGTGTTCTACAAGAGGAACTGACACTCCAGGGAAGAGGCTTTTTCTAGTTATTAGAAGACAGAAATACTAGAGCAAAAAGAAAAGCCTCGCAGTTAAGCTAGAGATACTTTGTACAAAGGCAATTTGTATGAATGAGGGTGGAACACAGTAGTTTTAAGCAGACTCAAGCTGCTCTTGAATAAAGTTGAAAAACTACACTTTCAAAATTATCATAAACTATCTCCATGTGCTTAAAGAATTAAGTTTATCTTAGTTAATACAAAATGTCAAAAAGTAGAGATTACAGAAATTAAATAAAACACATGTATAATTACAAAGAAACACTACTTATGTCCTGTAATATATGGCTAGAATCCAGTTATAAGTAAATATATATTATGTGTATCTTTCTGGATCTGAGTTAACTCTGTAGAGCAGTATAGAGAAACTCTGAAAAGAAAATGTCATCCTGATCCATCTACCAACTCCACAAAACAGCACAGATCTTAACAAAAAAAAAATGCTGTAAATATTAATGTACTATGTATGTATATTTAATTGTTCTGGACAAGATATTACTCTAAATGCCATTAAATACTTTATGAGAAAATTCAGCATGTGTGCATGTATGTGTATTTACTAATAGAAAATTGGCAAAGTATCTCAAGTTTCTGAAAAGATAGATTCAAGATCATTAAATACAGATTTTCTGATTAAATAGTTTCCATCAGCAATAAATATCAGAGCAAAACATTAACTTGAAAATTCAATAAAGAACATTTTATTTTCTAAGTGACCAATGTGTTAATATAATTAATAATGCAAAATTTTATTCCACACACATAAAGAAATTAATTTTCAAATTTGTTATATTCCATCATCATGTGTAAACAGAGGCACACTAGATGGTTATTTTAATTTATAGATTTTAATATGATAAAATAGACTGATAAGCTTGCTTAAAGAAGCTTATGAATAGCAAAATGTAATTTATGAGAGAGTGGTGCAGGGGATATAATTTGTAATTTACTTATTGTGTCAACATATTGTCTATATTCAGTATGATATAAATTTTTCGACATTTGTTCTTTATACATTTTTACAGTTTAACTTAGGAACAAGAGTTTTAAAAAGGAAACAAATTTTCTAATAGGTAGTGATGTACCATTTGACTGAATTATTTGATAGCATCTTATTAACCATATTTTAGCAAATTTATATTGTTACACCCAAATCATATTAATACAATGGCATACAGAGAGAAACAACAAAGAAAATTCTGTATTGATTTGTGAAATAAATAAATTAGCATAGTAAACTCATACTAGTGATCTCATTTAGATATTTGGACTCTAAACCATGAATAGTTCAATACTCTGTGGAAGAAAATAACTGATAATCTTTTCCAAGGTAAAAACATTCCTGCCCGAATATAGAAGATAATGTAATATGATCCCCATGCATTCTAACTTTGTTGACAAGATTCTTAATACATAAATACAAACTAGTTTTACCTCATAATAAGAATCCTTGGAGGCTTGAATGGCTCAGTGGTTAAGACTGGACCCTGACCTCAAAGAATCTTCAAATATCAGATGACTATAAATCCCATGGGTCATTTAAAGTGGGATACAAATTTCATATGCATCAAAGGTATCCATTTAGCCATGCTTTGAGGGAAGATTCAGTGTGGTAATGCATTCAGGAGTTCTTTGAACTCAAAGTAAAAAGCATTAAGAGAAAGTTGACATTAGTATCCTAGCAAGGAAATGTGTGCACCCCAATTCAATGAGAAGACTAATTAATACACCTAAATGTAGAGTGCCACAAAGGTGATTCACACAATGGCAACAGCATTCTGATGAAAATTTACATTACCATGAGGAAGGAATACCGAAAATTGATCACTGTAAGATGTTTTTTTTAATATTTTTTATTTTTTTAATGTTTATTTATTACTTCAGGTTACATCTCCATCACAGTGCCCTCTTTCCACCCATCCCAGTCCCACCCTCTACCCCCATCCCTTCCATCCTACTCCTCTGGAGTGGAGTGTCCCTACATATCAGTCCCCAACCCCAGTTCAGAAGTCTTATGAGAGCCAAGAGCCTTCTCATACACTGGGAGCCTATAAAGCAGCTACACTAGGGCAAAGTGTCTTATTGACAGAAAAAAAAGTCTATGTTCCTGTTCCCTTTGGTGCATTGGTTGTAGTATAGTTATCCTGTGCTGCTATATGGCTAAAATCCAATTATAAGTGAATAGATGCCATGTGCATACTTCTGAGTCTGGGTAAGCTCACCAAGAATGAGTTTCTCTGGTTCCATCCATTTGTCTGCAAACTGCATGAATTCACTGTTTCTGAGGCTGAGTAGTATTCCATTGTGTCCATTCCATTTTGCCAAGTTATGGGAAAAAAATAAATAAAAGAAGTCCTGATGTGTCTCATGCACTGAGACCAAGGATGGAAACTTCACTAAGGCTATGCTCTGGGTAAGAGAGACTTCCCAGACTCATAAGGATGTACATGGCATCTGATCACTTATAATTGGGTTTTAGCCATATAGTGCAGGATAACTATGCTACAACCAATGCACCAAAGGGAACATGAACACAGACTTTTTTTTTTCTGTCAATGAGACACTTTGCCCTGGTGGTGCTGCCATGTAGGCCCACAGTATATGAGGAGGTCTTTGGTCCTCCTGTGACTGCTGAATTGGGGTGGGGGACTGATGTGTGGGGACACCCCACTCTGGAGGAGTAGGATGGGAGGGTGGGACTAGGAAGGGTGGAGGGGGCACTGTGATGAAGATGTGGCTTGAAGTAGTGAATAAACATGTTTTAAAAAGAAAAAAAAGAGGAGACTTGAAGTTTGCTTCACTTCTGTTTTATTGAGTTTTAAATAATCACATTCAGCATTGGTATGTTTTTCTTCTTCTCTGACCAGAGCTTTTCTCAAATGATAGGGTTCTTCAACATACTATGAGTATGTGAACCTTTCTAGACCTCACTGTTTTTCATGGTTTTTTTTTGTCATTCAAGACAATTTGGTAAGAAGTAGTTAATAGCTACTCACTTTCCTTGAGTCATATAAACTCTACAGTAACATGGAAATTTGACAAATCACATTAAGCATGTTTTAATTATTATATGTTATTATCTGTACTATCTATTATTAATACAATTCTCCAAATATAATCCAACTAAAAATGTAATGAAAAACTGAAAATCTATATTTTCCTTCTCTTCTTTCCTTCCTTATTTTCTTCTTACTTTTCTTTCTTTCTTTCTTTATTCCCTTTTCTATCTTTTTTTGTGAGACATAATTTTTCTATGTAACAGTCCAGCTGTCTTGGAACTCTATCTGTAGACCAAGCTGACGTAGAACTTCTAGAGATCTTCATACCTCTGTCTCTTCAGTAACGGGATTAAGGCATGCACCACCATGTTCCTTGAGTTTTATTGTATTTTCTTTTTCATTACTTTTATACTTAAACTGCAATTTAATTATCAATTGTAGTTATTAAGTATAAACTGTAAGATTAAGCCAGCGGAGCAGCTGGTGGCTTGGCAAAGGAGTGGACAGTCTGGCCTGTGTGCCTTAACTGGTTGTCTGATTTGCCCTGGGGAAAGAGCCCTGGAATCAAGGGTGGCCTACACTACCTGTAATCTAAACTCTGTTAATTAATATAAGTTGTTATATTAGGGTGGTAGAATTACCAGCCTTGGTGGGAGATTACCCTGGGTTTGAGGGGAATCTGGGAGTCAGGGAGTTCGAGGGCCCAGGACTGTATGGACTGAGGGCCTATAAGCTGTCACAGTCCTTTCCCCAATAATTAAATACACCAAGACTTTTAATGTTTTAATGCTTAGCCCTTAGCTGGGCAGAGTCTCAATTAGCTACTCTAAGTGCCTGAATCACCTATTTCCAAACTGCCATGTGCCTATGATTACCTTCCAGCATTCTCAAGTATGTCCATCTGCTTCTGTGTCTCCCAGCAGAAAGAAAGAATCTCTGAGTAAAGCACAGGGTTCCTGTTCTAATCTCAGGAAGTCTCGACTTCCTATACTCTTTCTGCCCAGCTAATTGGCCATCAGCGACGTTTATTAACCAATCAAGAGAATGCCTCAGAAGGGGTGGCAACCAGATCTCAGCATTAAAAGCAGCCTATCAGAAACAATGTTATTAGACCTTCCCTCAACATTATACTAATGTGAAGAGCCCTATAATCATATTCATTGAGCAGAAGGTTTAATTAATAAAGATCCTAAATCTAAATCATTTTATCAAAATTTCAGAATAATCATAAGTATTCTGGAATAAGTAAATGTCTTAGACTTTCTTGAAGTAAAGAGAGCAAGAATGTAAATATTAGTTATTATAGGTTTATACTTTGAAGTCTCTATGTCCTTACTTAAATAACTAAGTTAAATTAAATCTAACAACTATTAATTGAAAAAATAAACTCAAGATGGGACATGAATATAGCAGAAAATATAAAAAAGATCACTATTTTCATTGGCCCAACCAATTAATATAGTCCTTTCATAAATTCATTTGCAAACAAATCTACAAAAATGTAGATTTTTTTCATTATCCAAATATGTTATTGGATGACAAAAGATAGTTATATGAAAATCCTTTTAACATACAAATATCATTCTTTAAGTTTTTTTTTATAAGTAACCCACAATGTGTTAAAAAAATCCTATGGGCATATCTTCAAGATATCTTTTTTAAAATTTATTTTTCAAGTTACATCTCAAAGCCCCCTCCCTCCTTCCCTCCATGTCCCTTCCCTCTTCCCCATCTCCATCCTCTCCTTCTCCTTTGATGAGGAGAGCCCCCATATATTAAATCCCCTCAGTTCATCAGTCACATGAGGACTCAGAGCTTCCTCTTGTACTGGGGCTTCTTCATAAGGCAGCCTAACTAGGCTAAGGTAATGTGGTAATGTTATGCATTCTAAATGTTAACTAATCTGCTCCCAGAAGCTTGCTTGCTATAATCAAGTAATGCTGTGTTACCTTGCTTGTCTCTGGTTAAATAAATGCTGAGGCCTGAGGTAGGGCAAAGACAGAGGTAGGTGGGAATAAGGTCCACAGGCTTCTGAAGCAGAGATGTTGATAGTTAGAAGAAGCCTCCAGTAACAAGAAGCAGCCTCCAGAAGAGAGACAAGAAGCCAAGAGCAGGAAGGACACACGCCATGGTCATTCCACATAGCCTGGAACATCGGCATAGCATGGGGTATAAAAGCCCAGGGGACGTATGTATATATGAGGTCATATTTTGGGAATAGAATTAAGGGCTAGCTGAGATGTACTAATATTGCACAATCCAGGCCAAGGCTTATTAAAATCCTTCAAGTGTTTCTGTATGCTCATTTACAATGTCGGATTAAGGATTAATACCGCTGGCTCAATTAACAATAATCTATATACTGGTTAATAATGTATTTAGCAATTTTTTTTTTTAGTTTAAGGTATTTATTTTCCCCCCCAACAGCTCTCCCTTTCAGTCCAAATAATGGTTCTTTTTCTTATAACTATAAATACAATACAAAACAACAGAAATAAATAGGCCACGATTATAAGAGTTATATGGCTTAGCATACATTCCCAATGTCCAGTCCATATGTATTTGGCACCTGACTTTAACATTCTACTATCTAACCATCTCCATGAGTTTAAAGTTCTATATCTAACTCAGCTTTCATACTAACTTGCCTCATAATTTTAAAAATATCTTCTTAGATCCAGAACACCCTCTTGATTCCTAAACAACTCAAAATTTAACTATGAGACTCTAGCTATCTATTCTTCAACCACATCAGAGACCTGAGAGGGATAAATATATCTGATTATATAGGAAGTGTAGGGCCTGCAGCTTCCAAAACTAAAAAATGACATACCAGTGGCTGCCTGGACAGTTCCCATTTTCTCTCCATACATTACAGCATCAATCTTCAGCCATTTGGCCCCATTTCTCTGACAGACATTGGTTGTAGAGCAGGAATTATATAAGGTATTGTGCCTATTCAACTCATTTCAAAGTACAAGTTTACTTCTAATCCTTTTATGGGTTGCTATTACAATCTATTGAGGAGTCTGGGTAATACAGGTTGATTGCTGGCCAGTCAAGTTCCTGGTCATGTCAAATAATAGGTTAAACAGATAGTAAATGGTTAAAAATATACAGTTTGTTTGTTCATAGATAGATAGAAGATAGATGATATATATATATATATATACATATATATTGACAGATGTCTTCAAAACCCTCAGAGGCATACAGAAAATGGCATTTAAAGATATTTTTATTATTTTAAGAATTGTTTAACTTAAGACAGTCAGCTCCTGAAAGCTCCCATTTGACTTGGAAGAAGACAATGAGCATTTATAAAATCTCCCATCAGGAGATAATTCCTCCTGGGCAAAAATTCCCCTGCTCTCTCATCAGACTATGTACAGTCCAAAGATGGACCAGAGCTTAAATGCAGGTAAATCGATGTCCTGAATCTTCAGAAATGGAATGGGAAAATCTTTTTATTTCCTGCTGCACAATTTAGTCTGTGAAAAATGCTTGACCAGAAGTCTGAAGATGATGCTCCAATGATATTGAAAGATATTTGAAACTGTCTAGGCAACAAATTTTCATATTTCTTTTTGGAAGCTTCTCTTCTATGCTTCCTACTCACTGAAATAATAACTTTATCTATTCTTATGTCTTTGATGGGGTTATAGGCATAGTAGTTATAAAATTTCAATTGAAATTGAGTTGTTTAGGATTTAAATGGATATTTTCAAGTCTAAATAAAATCTTTAGATTTATAAATATAGGATATGATAGATATTATTTAGGTTCAGAACTTTAGACACATCAAGATAGATAGATGATATTTTTCTTCCTCAAGATTGCCTGATACAAATAGGCTAAAAATTATGTGTGTAACTTTTATATATGTTTTTCTTGATTGTTTCATATTTGTTCTTATTGTTTTTACTATATGAATGAAAAAATTTAGTCTTTTAATTAGACAAAAGGAAGGAATTGATGGGTTGGTGTTAAGCTTTCTAAATGTTAATTAATTGGTCCTGCTTGAAGTCTGTTACTTACATTGACTCTGATTGGTTAAATAAAATGCCAAGGCTTGAGGTTGGGCAAAGACAGAGAAAGGTGGGACTTCCTGAAATTGGAACAGGAAGCCTGCACTTTAGACAGAGGATTAATTTATTCCAGCCAGGAACAGGAAGAAGGAGGACACACACCATGGGTTAGAAAAAAGAATCTCATTCCTCATGGCCAGGAACATCAACATAGTGTGGAGAATGACAGTCCAAGGGGATGTATGTATATATAGTGTCATATTTGAGTAACAGAATAATGAGCTAGATTAGATGGGCCAAGATTTTTTAATTCAGGCCAAGGCTTATTAAAATCGGTGTGATGTGTGTGTACTCTTTTATAATGGCGGGCTAAGAATTAACTGCCACCAAATCAATTAAATATAATATAAATGCAGTTAAATAATTTAATTACCCATTTTTTTACATATACCTGTCATGAATTTGAGAGAGAGTGAGGGACACAAGAGGTGTTGGAGGGAGAAGGGGGGATGATATAAATATAGAATTTATATATGGCATTCAAATAAATAAATAAATAAATAAATAAATAAATAAATAAATAAATAAATAAATAAAATATTTTAACAGCTTAAGGAAGCTTGATTACTCACATCCTAATTTTGTTCAGAATAGGTATTGTTAATCCTCAAAGCAATGGGGCTTTACTGAGACCTGAAGGCATGAAGAGGGAGCCCTAATATAGGCCTGTCTGATGTAAAAGAAAGTGATAAGGTTTAGCTGACACTTGAAGACATGAAGAGTGGGACCTGGGTGAGGTATGTCTAATGTTCAAGAAAGGAGACAGTACGAAGTGTAAATGAGCATTAAAATAAATGTTTTGCTTCAGGTTTTAGTAGTATCAGCCTTATTATCCAAAGAACTATGATAAAAAGTTTCAAAACTATTTGTAAGCCAGACATCAACATCTCCATGTGGTTTTGCCTGATAATTATATTAACAAGAATTTCTATTATACAAACATACCATTAAAGATGAGAATATTTGATACTGATATTTACAACATCCTGTTTCTCTTGTTTGTGATGTTGGTGAACTTAATAGGATATGAGATTAATGTCTTGATACGATATAACATCAACAGGTGTTTCTTCTTACTCTGCTCTCAAAACATAATAAAAATGGTGTGCTTGTAACAGAAGACTTAGACATCAATCACTAAAATGAGATAATATCTTTTTTCTCTACTATACTTTCTGATATCTAAGAAAGCTTTTGAGTCTTTTTCATAACAGTGTTTCAAAGGGTCTTTGTTGACTGAAATCTAGATTTGGCTTAGCAGATTCTACCACTGAGTTCAAAGATAGCTGTGTTTGACCCCATATGTTTTTCTGTCTTTAGATATACTGTAAAGCATGTGAGATTAATGGAAAACATGAAGAAAAAGGTCTCAGGTCCTAAAAACATCATAAAGGCAGCCAGCCTATTGAAGTTGACAGCAGTTGCTCATGATGTGAGTCAAAGGAAGTTCCAGTCACTCTAGGCTGACATGTGAAATATTATTTGATGTTTGCATGTGGGAGTATGTACCCAAATGCTTAACATATGCTTTATACAGCTCCAATTGCTTTAATCTCCATGCACCTTCTAGTAATCACAAAAATGAAGCAAAATTTATTCTATTTGAAAAGTTAGAAAATAAAAAATAAAAATTGCTATTGTGGTAGTAATAATAAATAAATATTAGATGCTCTGTACTCAAAATTTGTTTTGGATAACACAGATTTTTAGTTTTTGGTAAAGTACAAATTGACCAATGAGTAGAAAGATTACTAGAGAAGAAAAAGCCCAAATATAATATGTGGTAATGCAATTGAAAGAAACAAATGAGGTGTAGTAAGGTGACCAAGAAAGAGATTTGCCAAGGTAATCACTAACCTCAATATTTAAACATACAGTCCCTTCACATTACTAAACTTCAGAATTGCAACATATGTTATTCCGAATGCTGTGTGTATATATATGTATATATATATACATATATATATATCACAGATCTGTGAATATTCTGCATGCATTATATATAGTACTTGTTATATTTTATGTATGACATTTATGCAACTTCACAAACAAAAATGGCATTAGGACAGATAAGAGTTAACATTGAGGGCTCTGGAATCAGAAACCTAGCTTTAATGTGACGTCTCCACTGGCTGTGTGGCTTGGTTCAAGTTGTTTCACTTCTCAGTATTACTGTTTCATTGATTCTAAGTGAATATACAATAATGAGAGCAAATGGCTCACACTTTTCTTCTAATAAAGTTGTTCCCACTTCTCTGCAGAAAATACCTCTATGACCCCAGTGATGCCTAAAACTTCAGGTGGTATTGTTATACATCTTTCCATGTACCGCAAAGCTTTCTTCCATCTTTAGGACAAAGTTTCCTGCTTATTATAAGGTTTAACAACTAATAATAAATAAGTAAAAACAAGGATCCAATGTGTTAAAGCTTCTGTGACTGTGATTTCTTACCAATACTGCCATTACATTTCACACCTGTGAGAGTGGCTAAGATAAAAATTCAAGTAACAGCACATGTTGGTAAGGATGTGGAATGAGGGAAAAGCTCTTCCATTTCTGGTGGGAATGCAAACCTGTACAACCCCTTTGGAAATCAATTGGACATTTTCAAGGAAAATTGTGAATAGTTCTGCCTCAAGACCCAGCTATACCACTTCTAGGAATGTATCCAAAAGATGCTCTATCATAGAACAAGGACATTTGTTCAACTATATTCATAGCAGCTTTATTCTTAAAAGCCAGAGCCTGGAAACAACTTACATGTCCCTCAACTGAAGAATAGATAAAGAAAATTTGGTACATTTACACAACGGAAAACTACTCAGCTACTAAAAACAAGGAAATCATGAAATTTGCAGGCACATGGATGGAACTAGAAAAGCTCATCCTGAATGAGATAACCTAAGCTCATAAAAACACTTATGGTATGTACTTACTTATGAGTAGATATTGGCCATACAATGTAGAATAAACATTCTACAATCCACAGATCAAAAGAAGCTAAGTAACAAGGAGGACTCAAGGAAGGATAGTGAATCACACTCAGAAAGTAAAAAATATAGACATCAGAAATAAATGAACAGAGGTAACTTTATTTAGAAGTTCATTTAGATAGGAGATGTGATGGGAAGGTGAAGAAGGTTGGGGATCAGGTGGGGGAAAGAGGTGGCAGGCCTGGGAGAGAGAAAAAACACTGATGGGGGCAGGATCTCTAGGACAAACTGGAGACCTGTGATGGAGTAGGCTCCTGTGAGGATATATGGGTAACTCTAGCTGAGAACCCAAGCAGTGGTGGGTGAGGGGAGAGACTGAAGTAGTCATCTCCTAAATCATGTGATATTATTTTTTAAATCACAACCATCCCAATGATAAAGCCAAAAGAAATCACAGCAGTGATCTAGGTACTGAATAGATATTTTCAATAAGATAAATCTGCTAAAATTACCAAAGAAAGACATACCTTAAAAAGAATTAATGTTCAAAAGTAGCATATAAAAAAATGGTGTTTCCAAAAGATGAAACCAGAGAAATTATGTTTCAAAATATCATGTTTCTTAGCTTCTTTGGTGGTAGGGCTGGGAAAGAGAAGGGAAACTGGTGGAAGGGATCTCAGGGACAAACTGGAGACCTATAACAGGATAGGTTATTGTGAGGATAAATAGGTAACTCTAGAGGAGAATCCTAGCAAGAGGGATATGGATACTGAAGTGACTATCTGTAAAAGCCAGGAAAGTCTTCCAGTAGAGGGAAGGAGACACCAATACACCAGTAAAACCCTTTACCCAAAATCTACCTTGCTTACAAGACATATAGGGATAAGGATGAAACAGAGATTGAAGGAATGGCTGGCCAAGGATTGGCCCAACTTGAGACCCACCCTATGGGAGAAAGCCAACTTCTGACCCTACTAATGATGCTCTGCTCTGCTTTCAGACCGGAGCATAGCATGAAGGTCCCCTGAGAGGCTCCACCCAGCAAATGATCAAAACAGATGCTGAGACACACAGCTAAACACTGGACATAGACTTGGGACTCTTGAGGAAGAGTTGGAGGAAGGACAGGGGCACTGGAAAGGAACACAAGAAATACACAACAAGACCAATAGAGACATTTAACCTAGGCCCATGGGGGCACACAAAGACTGAACCATCAACCAAAGATCATGCATAGACTAAACCCAGGCCCTCTACACTGAAGGAGTTGAGAGACAATTTGGTCTTTATGTGGGCTCCCTAGCAATTGGAACGGGGCTATTCTTGACACCTACTCTGTTGCCTACAGTTGTATGCCTTTCCCCTAGCTGGACTGCGTTGACTGGCTTCAGTAGAAGAGGTTGAAGATAGCTCCAATGTGACATGAAGTACTGGGGCAGATTGGTGGGGGAAGTCCCTTCTCTGAGAAGAATGGGGAGGGGGAACTGGGATAGAGGGTGAGAGGGTAGGATTGGGAGGAGAGGAAGAAGGGGCTATGAATAGATATTAAAATGAATAAATAAATTAATTAAAATTTTAAAAACTTCATATTTCCTAATTAAATGATTTTAAGGTGTAACAGTAGGTGATATAGAATTTGAAAAGTACAAGAAAATATCATATTAGCAGTCAGTAAATAGGAAATGTTACAAGATGACTTCCATTAAACTACTTAATTTATGTTGTTAAATAAACAAGGATAATGGATATTCCACAAAGTCAATGGAATTATATATTCACACAAGTTGGCTCTATATTCTCTACTCTTGCTGTTTACAATCTTTGGTATACAGAAAAACCACAATTTTATTTAAGAAATCTAAAATGAATCTATATTTGTTTGTTTTTTTAATAATATGTCCATTTATTTAGTTCTCTGTAGTGCAGTTTTCTGTAGTATCAAAACAAAGTAACAAATAAGGTAATCATACGGGTAATATAAGCCAACCTTTCCCAAAATTAAAATAACAACATGAAACTGGACACTTGGCACATACACTAAACCTAACACTTGTTATGCAGAGGCACACAGAAATATGTTGACCTCTGAGTTTAAGGTCAGCCTGGTCTAAGTTTCAAAACAGTCAGGGATGTGTAAAGAGATCCTGTCTAGCCATATGAAGTTTGTGGCTATAAAACCAAAGTGACCAAAAGAAATATTTGAATTAAAAAAAGTATAAAGTAAATTATGTCAAACACTCCAACTATTAAATAAATGATTCATAAGATATAAATGACTATGCATACAGAATTAAACATATAGCTAGTCTAGATATAGAGCATAGTAGTACCTATAGAGAAATTGAGGATTGTTTAAAATGTCTCTCTTCCTTTAGGCCATACTGTGTTTTTATTATTTTAACTATATGTCTAATATTTCTATTATATGTCATATATAAAAGTCATGTCAGATATGGAGAGCTAAAAAATTTAAAGAAATCAAACCCAGATTATGATATCTAATGGTGTTGAAATTGCATAGGAATCTCTTCCATAGTGTCTTTAACAATTATTTCTCTTCTAACCTTCTTGTCTCACTGGTCTCGTATCAGTTCCTAGAAATGAGACTATGTGGCCCTGTGGGACATAAAGCAACTTTTGATCTCTGCATTCACAACATGAAATGCTTGGCCAACAACGAAAATTGTAAACTGGAGTTTCCAAACAAAAGCCATACAGAGGGTGAGGATTTTCTAGACTGATTGACTGGTTGAGACTTCATGACTGTAAAATGTCACACAAATAGATATGTTCAGTCCCTCAATAGCTATGCACTTCCCATCTCTGTGTTTAAGATACTATCCTATGAATGCTCAGATAACTATTTTTAGAATGCATTCTGAGCAGACCACTAACTTCCACCAACCAAAAAATTAATGTCATCAGATAGCATCTAAAACATATAGCAGAGCTTTCCCACCTTTCTCATGAACTCCCTAACAATTTATTTGGAAATATCTGGACTTATGGCTTTTTTTCTCTGATTAAAACATATCCATGCAACGTTTCTTACATTAAACCCATCATTGTTGTAGCCTGAGTCAATGTTCTAGGTCCATGGTTACTTCATATCTGGTCCAGAATAAACATCTTCATTTTGCTTAAAAATGTATCATAATTTCACAACTGACTCTAAAAATTATTCACAGAAAGTATATGAAATCAATCCATGGCATTGATTACAGTCATGCATGGTCACTGAGTATCAAGAAGTTGTTGTGCTTCTGTGACAATTAATGTAGATATATCATGAATAAGGACAACAAAGTGTACAGACTTCTGAGTTGTGATTCACTGACAAAACTTTGTTAATTAAAAAGTGAATTGCAAGCCGGGCGGTGGTGGCGCACGCCTTTAATCCCAGCACTTGGGAGGCAGAGGCAGGCGGATCTTTGTGAGTTCGAGGCCAGCCTGGTCTACAAAGCGAGTCCAGGACAGCCAGAGATATTCAGAGAAACCCTGTCTCGAAAAAAAAAACCAAAAAAAAAAAAAAAAAAAAAAAAGTGAATTGCAAAACTATTAGTGCATACACACACACACACACCAGTTCTCACTCAAAGGAAATAAGAGGTGTAATCTAGATCTCATATGAACTGATCATGGTCAAGGAAAGTGTTTTAGGCAGCCACAATGATGTGTTGCAATGTACAATGAGTTGCTCTATGTTTTAGATGAAGAAAGGGTCAGCAGAGACTTTCTAGCTTTTTACAACTTAGGAAAGCAGAAACAATCACAAGTACACATGACAGAAGAAACACATAAAATCTTAACTAACAAGATATTAAGAAGGTTGCACTAGCATGCTAAAGCCTATGTGAGGCAGAGAGAAGCCAGGAATAAATTCAACTGAAAAAAGAAAAAAAATAAGACAGAAAGTTGAAGGGGTATTATAAGCCAGATAATTTCTTGTTTTGTTCACTTACTTACTGATAGGTTGAATTAATTCTTTTTTTAATAATTTATTTTTATTTCTTCAAGTTACATCCCAAACACAATCCCCTCCCTACTCCCCCCTCCATTCCCACCCTTCCACCCTCCTCCCCCTCAACCCCCCATCCTCTTCTCTTTTTTTTTTAGTTCAAAATATTTCTTTTCCCCCCAACAGCTCTCCCTTTCAGTCTAACAAATGGTTCTTTTTCTTATCACTATAAATACAATACAAAACAACAGAAATAAATAGGCCACAATTATATGAGTTATATTCTTAGCATACATTCCCAATGTCCAGTCCATATGTATTTGGCACCTGACTTTAACATTCTACTATCTAACCATCTCCATGAGTTTAAAGTTCTTTATCTAACTCAGCTTTCATACTAACTTGCCTCAAATTCTTAAAAATATCTTCTTAGATCCAGAACACCATCTTGATTCCTAAACAACTCAAAATTTAACTATGAGACTCTAGCTATCTATTCTTCAACCACCTCAGAGACCTGAGAGGGATAAATATATCTGATTATATAGGAAGTGCAGGGCTTGCAGCTTCCAAAACTAAGAAATGACATAGCAGTGGCTGCCTGGACAGTTACCATTTTCTCTCCATACATAACAGCATCAATCTTCAGCCGTTTGGCCCCGTTTCTCTGACAGACATTGATTGTAGAGCAGGAATTATGAAGGACTTACCTACCCTGTCTTGGCAGAGTTAGGCTGTCGACTTACCCGCTTCCAAGTTTTGTCCTTTTTGGACAGCAGTCTGTCTACAGTTGAAGCAAGGGCTTTTTCTTGTCAAGAGAAAGGCTTACTACCAATTCAATCATCTCCCACTGGAGATTCTTCGATGCTCATCTTCTACTTGGAGTAGAATACGGGGTGCTGTCAGGAGCTGACATGTCTCGATATCAAAAAATCTTAAGTTAAGAAAACATCTTTGAATGCCATATTCTGCAGATCTCTTGAGGTTTTTGAAGATGCCCTATCTGTCTCTTATATTTAGATAAGCAAATATTGCTTGTCTCTTAGCAACTTGATTTCTGAGTAGCTTAGAAAATAACTGTGATAGACTGTCATAGTAACTAACAAAATGACACGTTTGCATGACTATTAGTTTGTATTTCTTAATTATCCTAAACAGTTTATGATGGTTGGTAGCAAGAGGCCAAAACTTTACATTTCATTTTTAAGCATTACTAGGAACAATACCTTTAAGAAGCGTTACCCTTAATTTTGTATCAATATACAAAGATCAATACCAATGTGGCCAAATATCATCTTAATTTTGTATCAATATACAAAGATCAATACCAATGTAGCCCAATACAATCTTAATTTTACATCAATATACAAGGGCCAATACCATTGTGGCCAAATATAATCTGAAGAAAGTGAGAAGAAGAAACTCAACTCTGGTTTTCACATTTCACTCACCATTTTTAGAATTTCTCAAAGGATCTTAACTTGGCATGTCATTGACCACAGGCCAATGTCCATTTGTTCTACCACAGTTGCTAATACCAAGACTGACTTTGTGTTGCTGAAACCTCAGATGAACACTGTGGCTCTGCTGCTTCTCATCACTTTTGTCCCTGGATGAAGATCAGGCATAGGAGCTGCCATAAGGTTAGGGTCATTGGCATCAACACTGACACATAATGAAAAATGGGAGGTGACAAGATGAAACACATAATTTATTTCCTCATTAGTCTTTGTGATAAATACTCCAAAGGCAATGTTACAAAATCTGGAAAGAGCCCACTGGCCAAAGAACAAGTGTATGTTTTTGGGAACCAGCTGACTGACATCATCACTTATTAATTTTTAGCATCATCTTGTCACTTCACACTTCCTTGGGACTAAGACAACTCTTCTTATTAACCAGGTAACTCATCTTAACTGAGATTCTCTTTCCTAGGAAACCTTGATCAGGGCAAGAAATAGAAACTATAGCTTAGTAAAGATGCATTTGTTGTGCCCCTTACTTCAATCTTGCATTTAGTATTTAATAGTTTATTTCTCTGAGGATTTATAGTAGACACTTGATGCATGGAAAAACATCATAATTATTCCCTGCTCTCAACACAGTATTAAAATAGGAGAGGTATGAAAACCAATAAATACAAGAAGGTCTTCCTCATGCTAAGAAGATAAAGTAAATTCCACAATGTAATCACCTAGGAAGGGTAATTGGTTTTGTTATGGAAAGGGCAGGTATTTGTCTGAGTGGTAAGACAGGCAGGAAGATGTTGAAATGACCTAAACAGACAACAACAGAGCAGAGTTTTAAGGTAGGGTGTGTTTAATAAGCCATAGGGGTAAAACAAATTGGTTCTTGCAGCATATTAGGGGCGACAAGTGCAGAATGGTCAATTTTAATTAAATGGCCACTAGGCTTTCTTTCTGAACTGACTGCTTCAGGAAAATTACACTGAACTTTAATTCTTCCTGAAGCAATGTAGCTTGATTAATCCCTTACCAATACTATCACAATTCAAACAACACTTCCTTATGAAGCCTTCCCTGACAATGAATTCAATATTCTACTTATCTCCATTACTCATGTCACATTCCACCAAATCACTTTTGATCCATGTATGACAACTGTGACTATGTGACTTTTTAAAATTATTTATATATTGTCTATTCTCTGTCACTAAATTTTAAACTCTGTTAAAAGAGAAATGAGCATGGCGTGGAACTGTTCCAAAATAAGAAAAAGAAAAAAACGTATGAATTGAACTAAATGGTTCCAGTATAGTTAACAGAGACAACCTATTCTGGAAGATAAGGGAAGGGTTCCATTAGGAATAGTCTCTCAGACCCACCTCCACCTTGGGATAAATAGACATTAAGGAAGGCAAGAACACAGTGGATAAAACATCACAACATCTACAGGGTAAGAAGTGAATGTGAAATAAAACAGCACAGATACCAAAGCAGGCAAATTCAGCTGAAAGACAGTGAGAGGGGCAAGAAACCTGAATGTTTGAAAAGGCATAGATAACTTAGCAGCAAGACCTTCCAGCTAAATTTTAGATTCAAACCTTAAAGGACTATTTGTGGGTCTACTTAAGGAAATTACTTGATCAGACTGAAGTGCTGCACCTGAAGTAAGAAGGTAATATGGAGTGATGTCTGAGACCATTGTGCTGATCCTGGAGTGAGATGGTGAAAGAATGGGAAACAGTAGCAACAAAACTAATGTTGGTGTATAGGGAGAATTAGTGATGTGATGGATTTGTAGGTAAATGAGAAAAGACTGAATATTGACAACATAAACATACAAAACTTAATAACAAGGAAAGTCTGGTTTCATGGTTGGTAACTACTAAACACAAGGGACCAAGTAAGACCAGTTCCTGACAGTAAAGTTTTCATGAGACCTTTCACTTGAAATTATACTACAAATGTAAAGCATTAATACAAAGACCTAGGAAAAATTGTTAATATAGTGAAAATCTGCCAGATACTATAAGTATCAAAGATTTTAGAAATCGCAATTGAAAACATGGTAGACACACCTTGCTAGGCATTTCAATAAACCCACCAAAGACAAAATATGGTAAGGTTTTCCATGCCTAGGGAGGATAATGTACGAAGTCCTTCACATTATTACTAAATGCTTTAAAACTAGGTATAAACTGGGGTCACTTCCAATCCCTGTGATCTCTTGCTATGTCTTAAATGTCTCTCTTATCAACTCCGCTAGCCAAGTCCACTCCCTGTGAACTGTTCTCTCTTGGTGGAAGCCTCCTGACTCCAACTTTCTTTAATTCCTTAGAAATATTTGGGAGCTGATAAGGCCTGGTGCCTGACCACTGTATACGGTGGTAACTATGAAAGCTGCAAGCCCCATTGTTTTCATTTGCCCTATGGGATTTTTCTCCTTGAGTGGACTGGGGTTTCTGTGAAGGAAAAGATCTGTTATCACTCTCCAGTGCATTTCTGACACATAAACAAACTTGGGAGTTTGATGGCACATTAGTATCCATTGATGGAAGGAAGAAACTGAAAACATAAAAATGTTCACTTTGAACTTAGGGAGTTAGCACCCTGGATAGAAATATAACAAGGCTCAACTAGTGTGATTCTGTGACAAGACCTAACCAGTATTTCTATCAGGAACAACAAAAATGAATTTTACAGTTGAAATAGGAAACACACAAAAGAATACCACCCTAAAAAATTTCTTTTTTAGTTCTGATCATGTTCACTCTTTCTCCTCCTACCATTCTAGATACACCCCTCCTCATCCTAATTTGTGTCATTTTCCTCCCCATTCAAGGTGAGTTTGTGCAGCCTAAACACAAGAGTGTAACATGGGCTGCACTGTTAAAAATAACTGACACCCCTTGTCCCAACAGCTAGGAATTGTCAATAGCACCTTAATTGGAGTGTGAAAATATCACGTAACAAATCCTCTGATATTTTCTAAAACAGGCATTCAAAGATTAAAAACACGAAGTGATATCAGGCCATCTGAAGCCCTTCATGTGGAGGGATTGGAGCATTTGGAGATGCTCTGCTTAAAACAAACTAAATGTACTCATTCTTCTGCTTTATTAACTAATAAAACATCTAAACAACTCATTTTATATTTTTCATATTTTCATATGCATCAATATTTTTCTTTTCTCATTACCTCTTCACTTAACTTTTGTTAATACACCCTTTTATTAAAAACAATCCAAATATTTCAATCACAATTTTATAAATATGAAAATCAGATTCTCAATTCAGTATTTAATACTAAGTTACTATGAATCTCAAGTAACTTCCTTTGATCCAATTAAGTATAATATTTATTTCTGAGTAGACATAATGAAAGTTTTACTAAACCCAGAAACTTCTAAACCTGGTTTTACTACTCATCAGGATATAAATAATAATATTCAATAGTCTTCCCTCAGTTCACTCTTTATTTCAACAATATGTAGACAAATTATTAACACTTTGAAGAAAGGAGAAACTTACTTCATTGTCAAGCAAACAACTGAAAATTAAAAATGTTAGAACTGTCAGAATGTCACCTATACAAAACAACAGAGTAATTATGAATTTTCATTTATGTAAAGAAAAATGAATTAATTTCATCATTTTAATCTATAATATCATCTTTGGAGTAATCTAAAGATACATGCCATTGATCAAGAGAATGTTCCATAAGCTTAAATGTGATTTTATGATAGAATAATTGTTTTAGACATGTTGTTTAGAGAAACAGAATCAAGAAGATATATATACATATATGTATATGCATATATGAATGTACATATTATCAAAATTTATTCAGTGTACTTTAAAATAATGATGGCCCAATCACCCCTGAGAGACAGAGATCCCAGTACTCTTTTTGAGGCCAGTGCCTCAACAGTCAGAGTCATTTTAGAAAAGCTGTCTCTCACTGCAGAACAGTGAGACCCATCATGGCTCAGTTCACAGGCTACTAACAGAAACCACAGAATTAACTGATCCCTATTCCAGAATGAAAGCTTGGCAACACTGGTTCTGCTATCAGCAAGGGAATCAGAAGCAGCAGCAGATCAACTGAGACAGAAAAAGGGAAGGCCAAGAAAGCAAAAGGCTAGAACAAACTTCCTTCTGAAATTCCTCTTTTATCTAAGCTGCTACTTGAATGGCCCAACCACAGTTGGGGTGGCATTTTGACATCAACCAAGACAATTGGGACATTCTTCAGAGGACACTCCTTACTTGGATGATTTTAATTTGTTGCAAATTGACATTAAAACCAAGCAACAAAACTTGGGGGAGGATGTGAGTATGATCAAAATATATTTAAATTTAAAAACTGTCTTAAATAATAAAAAGATGGTAATAAAAAGAAAAATAAATAAAATCAGGTAAAATAGTAACAATTTTGGATAATTAGTATATCCAAAATTGGTACTATAACCATATAGTCAAATACATAAATAATGAGTAATGAGGCTGGGAGATGGTTCACCAGACAAAGTGCTACACAAATATGAAGACCAGAATTCAGATCCCTACATATCCATGTATATGTGTGCGGCGCATTATCTGTAATTCCAGTTTCAGCAGGTAGACACAAGGGATCCCAAGAGTAGGTTGACTAGCAAGACTAGCTATATTTGTAAGATCTGGACTAGACTGAGAGATCATGCCTCACTGATTAAGTTGAAAGAGAAATGAAGGACAATTCCTAACATTAACCCCATGCTTTTACATGCAAGAACGCACACACACACACACACACACACACACACACACACACACACGTTCACCCACATAAGCAAAATGTTTATAGACACACATATGCTACATAAACTACACACACATACACATAAATGTGTACACAAACATACACACATACTGAAGAAATATGACATAAGAACATATTATATTTTAGAACATGCCTATATCATGGAAAACACTAATTTTATATGTTCCACAGATTTCTTAAGCTATACATTTTGTTCTGTTTAAACTATTGATTTATTTTTATTAAAAAAAATCACTAAATGTTAGAACTTCATTCTTTTAGATAAAGATTAAGATATTTATATTAGTTTGCTATTTTAATAAGCACATGAAATATTCAAAAATATCTAGTTTTATTTTTCACTTCATTTTCTTTTTATCTTTTGAAAATCTATAAAATATCCTTCAGACTCTACATATGTCTTCTTAATTAGAATATGAAAACATATATTGTATAATAGTTTATATACTATATATTAAAATGGTGTTTGTCTATATATACAGTCACACACATACACAGATTTTTTTTGAATTCTTAATCTCACATAGTTACTATGGGAAATAACTTTGTTCTGTTGGGTCTAACAACTTAGAAAATGGTTATATCCAAGTGTCCACATAGATCTAACATGAAGGATACCAATTATATGTCTATAAATTATCATGCTAATACTTAAAATTTTGTTTGTAATTTTCAAACAAAATTTTGCTGAATTCCATTTACTGTCATAAACATTAACTAAAATATCTTTTTTAAAATCCTGTGGAAATTATTATTTAGACTAAAGAAATGTGTCTTTTGTTAAATTGTGGTTTGTAAGAACATAGGAATGACAAATGAGAAATAGTCTCATACTATTTGTATATTAATTAATTGATTTTCCAGAGATATTTTTATGAAATATTTCACACGCATAGATTAAGCATCATCCACAACATTACAAATCTAGAAATACTCATGCATGCACATACACCCAAAACAGTGCTGCAGTTTGAGAAGAATGCATTCAACATTCTTCTTCATGTTATTGATGAGATGTGTTGCTTGAACAAAAGCTAAATAAAATCTGTCTGTTAACTGCACAAAGAAGCCTAATAATAAGAAAAATATATACCTTAATAACTATATTAAATTTTAATGCTTTCATAATGCTGCTCAGTTTTATGTTCATTATTTTCTTCCCAGACATCCAGGAAATGTTTATAAGGCTTCCCATTAATAACTTTCCAACTCAAGCTGTTTTATGTCTGAAATCACTTTTCAAAATACATCTATCTTATAGCTATAGAACCAGAGCAACAAAAAGGAGTCAAAAATACTGGCATCATTAGGTCCATAATTGTTTCAGTTACGTTCTCTAAAGAGCAGAATGTTAATGGTTATTTTCAAAATCATTCTTTGTAACATAACAGAACTTTCTATGTTTTAATGTCTTTAAAACCCTTTTAAAGTACATCATATCGATCTTAATTTTAATATAACATAATCTATTATGGCCTTCCTGTCAATGGATATTTTTCATGGCTACTTGCCTCAAAGTCCATCTGTATTTTCATTTCACCCTAAGATATCTGAGATCATATTTTTTATCATACAATTTAGCAGCATTCATTAACAATATCCTTCTATTTTATCTTCTATAAAATATTCATTACATTGAGTTTATATCCCATTCTCTCTGTCATTATCCCAGACTGGCATTGACTCCATAAAAAGCAGTTAGCTGTAATTTCATGGAAAATTACAATCTCATCTCCACTCTCACATTATGTGGATGTTCTTATTTTTGTCAAAACTGCTTATTTTTGTTTTGCTTGTTATTTTTTTGAGAGATCTCACTATGTAAACTCAAATTGACTTGAAACTTACTACATAGTCAAGACTATCCTAAACACAGCATCCTTCTGCCTTAGTCTTACAGTGTCAGAACTATACTTGATAAAACTACACCAAGCTTGCAAAAATTACCTTCTATTCTTTGCAAGAAAGAATAGAAAAACTAGTTTAGATCATATGGGAAGAAACCCCCATAAGGAAGGAAAATGATTGTATAACGCCAATCTGTAAAAATCTGTGCAAGTTACCTAGATCTCTCTGATATCCATAAATTAGAAAAAAATACATAGGAAGAGTAGATGAGCATAGATCAAGAAATTAAGTACTTAATCCTAAGACTCAGGATGATGAAGCAGAATGATGCATTTTAAATAAATATGGAAGACCTTATCACAAAAAAATGCACACAGAAAAGAAATATGACCACAAGTACATGCACTAAACACACACATACAAACATACATCCTCTTTCTCTCTCTCTCTCACACACACATACACAAACACGCATACAGAGAGAGAGAGAGAGAGAGAGAGAGAAATTGTTTTCTCTACTATTTTCTAAGTATGTGAAATTGGACAAATGGCTCCAACTTAGTGATTTTTTACAAATAACATCAAGGTAAAATCATTACTCCATCATAGTTACTCAAGTTTTAAATGTGATAACTGTCTTATTATTAAGTGTCTAATATGTAGCCTGGCTTTTGTTGTCTTGCCACTCTTCACAGTTGAGAATTTTCACAAGATTTTAGCTTCTCATGTAAGGGATCAAACCTGAGTAGCAGGTGGTACAACACTGTAGTATAAAGGTTTGGCAAAATCTGCTAAATATTTAAACACCAAATTGCATGCTTAGTCTAAAAATAAAAATATTAATTATCAAAAATGTTACTATCATTAAATGTGTTCTATTAAATGTTTTCTTCATGCCTTTTAAAAATAACTTCACTCTAATTTTAACACTTTTTAAAACATGCTTAAGGACCTTAGTTCAATACTAAGTATCACACAAATAGTATTTTCTCTTTTTCTGCTTTTAAAAATAAGGAAGGTGATATTTCTCAGAGATACATAAAATGCTTGCTTAGTGAATGAGGCCCCAGTTTCAATCCACAGCACCTTAAAAAATAAATAAATAATGGAAAATAAATAAATACAGTTAAGTATTTTGGGAACAGATTGATTTTTATGAGAACACTAAATGTTTGAAGCAAATGTGAAAATCGATGTTAACATAATCCTGATATTTCCAGTCACCATTTTTTAAATTCATCATCTCTACATTTCCCAGAATAAATCTATTATCTTGAAGAGCAATAACAATTTCACTAAAGATTTTAGAGTGTTGATATCATATAGTCTTCATTGTAAAACTCAATATATCTTTTCCATATTACATCTGACAACACTGGTATGTCTGCTACAACTGTGTTCTTTATTTTTCATTCCATTGTCTTAGGAATCTGAAGTATTTTGGAAGTCACTGTGTGAGTTTGTCCCAGAATATAACTAACTGATAAAAGAACTAATCCAATAATTCTAGCAGAGGGTAAAACAAGTTATTCTTTAACCAGATGACTGTATCTTTTAACAGAGACACTGATTTACAAAATATGGTTAAGAACCACACATATTCATCACACCTCTCTAATTCTGTTTTTCATCCTGCTGACATTGTTACAGAGAAACACAGGGATATAGCTTTCTGTCTCACAGCAGGGCATGCCATGCTTCCAGTACACAGCAATGTTAAAGGAGGGGAGAGCCAGCTTATTATTAAAATGGTTATGGGTCCTATAAAAGTATTCTCTCTTTCAAAGAGAATTGGAGTGATTTTATCAGCAAAAAAGTAAGTCAGCATGATACAAGTACTACACACACACACACACACACACACACACACACACACACACACACATATTTTTTTCCACCTTTACCCTTGTAAGTTTGATCTGATTTTAAGCTCTCTTTGCTACCTCTGTGAATTTTCACATTATTAAGTGCAGTAATCTTTCTTTTCATCTGTAATGAATGTTATCATCATTCTCTTAGGGATTGTTTCACGCCAAAGGATATGTGTGTTTACCCTATATCAGCTGCTTAGAACATAGCAAGGGACCATTAATGTTGGCCATCATCACCAGGAGTTTTCTATGAGTCCCATGTAAGTCAAATGTATGTCTTGGAAATTCAGCTGACTGTTTTCCTAATATAGTTTGTAATATGAGTTTTATTGGGAATGGTCAGGTTACAAGACTTGTGGTAACAGAATTATAGTAAGGATTGTTATTTAAAGATTAGGGCAAATGAACAAACTAAAGAAATTTAATTTTCCAGACAGTGCAAGCAAAAATTCCACCTTAAGATACCTTGAAGAGCATTACCAATGAGCAAAATAGCTTTAACAGAATAAACACAAAACAGTTATTGTTGCCTTATAGGAGAGAAAATAAAGCCTGAAGAAATAATGGGAATAAATGTCTTAATTTATTACCTTTAAAACTCTAAATTTCAAACTCAGAGAATTCATTGTTTACTCATAAAATAAACTAACTTTTTAAAAAATAGGTAAAATAAACGATGTTTATATTTTCACACAAGTTATTTGCCTAATATCAAATTACTATGCTGTAATAAAGATATTAGCATCTATTTATAGATCAGATCAAAGATAGCTCCTGTTCTCAGAGCAGTTTTTACCATAGCTGAGAGTATTAAATTTGTTTTACATTGTGTGTGGGCTAAAGAAATCAGTTGAAAAGGAAAACTCAAATAGTATTTGACTGGTCACCATATTTTACATCATGATACTTGCAGAGAGAAATAGCATAGGCCTGGTCCAGCTTTGACATGTCTCAAATCAGAAACATGCTAAATTAGACTTTCAAATCTATTCTTCTCTTTGTAAGATAATTTTTCAAATAGCTCATGCTTATTTTCCAAATTTTTCTTTTCCAACTTAGTTGTTTTTTTCCTAGTGTCTAGGACAAAATTCCCTCCCACACCTCTCCAACAACATAACATAAACCAATTAGACTTGTGAAACTATCAGTGGAAAATTAGACATCCAATCTTTAGAGAAGATTTTGTTATTCATAAAACCTTTCATAGCAAATGGTTTTCAACCCAAGGATTTACAGAGGAATGGTCCCTTTGGGACACTGACACTCTGCTTATAGTCCCATTTATAGTGTGCTTTAGGCACCATTATTCACTGACAATTATTTAACTAGTTGACAATTTTGAGACAATGTCTCGCTTCATAACCTACTCTGATCTGGAACTCTTCAACCTCTTCATTCTTCTCCCTCATCCTCCTTAGTGACATGGTCACAGTCAGGAGACACCACACTCAGTTGACATGGAAAACTTTAATCAGCTCAAATTAGCTTGTTGCTCCTCCTAGCATTTGGAAATGAAAAAGAAAAGGTCTCAGTATGTTTCCCATTATTTGGATTTCACCACCTTCCTGTCAGAGTTGATAGAGGAGTGTATGCTTTGAAAGCACAGGATTGTGTCTTCCCATGTCCCTCACTCTGTATAGAGAAGCCACATTCTATGTGGCAATGCTCCCTCTGCTTCTGAGTTCTTTCAATATTTCTTGTGATGCAGTTCTGCTAGTGATGGATTCCATAATTCTGGAAAAGCTGTTTCACTTCTTCTTTGAAAATAATTTTTTTAACTAAGTGAAAACATCTAGGTTGTGATTTCTTTGGTTCAGTAATTTTTAAATAGCTCATTCATTCTCCTTTAATTTGTATCGCTTACAAAGAACTTTGTTGTCACTAATCTGTTGCTCCTTGTTCTCAGTGGGTTTTAAGATTTTTATCAAATATTTTAGAAATTTTGGTTGTTCTTTCACTAGGAAGATAATCATTCCTCTTAATGAGTATGCTTGAGGTTCCTACATAGATGAATTCTTATTTTTTTAAATCAAGTTTAGATGGCATTCCACTATTACTTCTTAAAATAATTTTAAGTTACCTCCCCTTCCGAGGGAGATCCATATATTATCCCTTGAGCATTTCCATGTTTCTTAGTCTCTCTGGGTCTGTGGATGATTGTAAAGCATGATTGTCCTTTACATAACAGCTAACATCCACTTTATGGGAACACATATCAGGTTTGTCATTCTGGGTCTCGGTTACCTCACTCAGAATGATCTTTTCTAGTTCCATCCAATTGCCTGAAAATTTCATGATGTCATAGTTTCTTAACAGCTGACAAATATTCCCACTGTATGAATATATCACATTTTCTTCATCCATTTTTAAGTGGAAGGACATCTAGGACTTTTTGTTTTGTTTTGTTTTGTTTTGTTTTTTACAGTTTTTGGCAATTAAAAATAATGCTGCTATGAACATCAGTGCCTAGCCCAGTGGTCATCAGAGGAGTGCCATTCAGTAACTCATAGGAGCAGAGACCCACAGCCAAACAGTAGGCCGAGCCAGGGGAACCCCACAGAAGAGGGGGAGGAAGGAACCAGAGGGATTGATATCACTATGAAAAAACCATCCACACAATCAACTAAGCAGGGCTCACAGGGGCTTACGGAGACTGAATCAACAAACACGGTCTTGTATGGGTCAGAACTAGGTCTTCTGCATATACAATATGGTTGTGTAGTTTGGTGTTCTTGTGGGACTATTAACAGTGTGCGTGAAGGTGTGCATACCTCTCATTCTTTTGCCTGCTGCTTGTAATCCTTATCCTCCTATTGGGTTGCAACATCCAGCCCTGCTATAAGGGTTTATGCCTAGTTCTATAGTGATTGTGGTCAGGATGCAATGTATGAGAAAAGAATAAAAGTTAAAAAGCTATATATAAACAACAATACTTAGGGGAAATGATATTTTTAAGCATCACCTTTCCAAGACACTTCAATCACATCTATATTTGGCCATTAGGGGTCTCATAGTTCATGAGTAATCAATGTAATTTGTTTGATGTTTTCTTTTTATTTCTCTATCTTGTTTCACATTGCAAAATCTCTCTGCAATGTCGTGCATGTGGTTGAAACAAAGTAGAATATATTTATTGGGATTTTATTTGCATCATTTATGATAACATTTAATGTTATCAATTATTTGTATAGCTCCTTGATCACACAGTACACATTGCTTTACTTTATGGACTACTAGGTGCACTTGTGTAGACACTACAGATAGAAGTCAGGTATCTTTCTCATCTTTCTCTGTTAGTTTCCATTTTAGGTTTTGAGACATGGTCTTTCAGTAGCTTCATGGTGTTCATGGACAGACTAAAACAGTTGACCATGAGCCCATGGATTTGTCTTTCACTAAACTCACAATCACCTACACTAAGGTTACCACCATTTCTGGTATTTTTACATAAATTCTAGTCCAAAGCCATCTCTCCAGCCATGAAAACATTTTCATATTAGTTGGAATTTGAAGGAGAGCTGGGAGGGATAAATAGGAAGGCTTAGAGGAAGAAAAGTGAATGGTAAAATGATAGACTTGTATTACAATCTCAATTTTTTTAAATTAAAAATTAGATTTAAAGCCATTTAAGCAGTTCTATTACATTACCTACTGATCGTTTTGATAGATTTTTTTTTTTTACATTTTCTTTGTTTTTGAATTCTTTCTAAATTTTGATTGGATTTAACTTATTACAAACTTTAGTGCACTAGGTAATGAATTTTATATGGATATATAACTATATGTATATGTTATACACACACATGCACCTACACACACACATATACATATATATGTGTGAGAACTAGTCCCAAAAATGTAAGGCATACAATAGTATGGGAATAGTTCAATGATCGTCTTGGATGTTAAAGTTTCACAGTGTTAGTCTTGCTTAATTTAGTCCTAGAACAAAACAGTTCTGAGTCCTGTGATTTACAAGGTTTTTATTGTGGGTGTGAGGAATAAGTTCAGTTGGTGAATGTTCTCTTAGAAGATTTTAGCCCATTATCTCCATATTTCAGATAATCTTCACAGATGCAGGAAGTGATTAGAACCCTATTGAATATCTCTGCTCCACTCTGCAGATGCCCACAGTTTCCTGTCTGTGTTATCTGCTTCTGTCCATCCTGGAACTTTTCCTACTGCCAACTCCCTTGATAGCTAACTCCTTCATTTTACTCAGGACACCTGCCATCAACTCCCTTGGTGCCAGCATCTCCTTTGGTGACAATGCCTCCCTTGGTGTCCATACCCTGCCCTGCTGCCGTAAGCTTTCTCTAACCAGGATGTGAACTGAAACACACATGTGAAATATGTCTCACCTTGTTTTCTTTCTTCACTACATAGTATTACTATGTCACTATTTCATGCACTTTGAATTTGTAAAAGATCCTTTCTGATAGGATACTATACCCTGTCTATTATCGTCTACAGGGGATACTCATTCCTATAATCCTTTCATTTGTCTTAACTTGAGTCAAAAAATCCCTATGTTGATATATTTCTATCAGTATTTTGGATTTTTGTTCAATAGTGTGATTAAATTTCTTGAAAGTAGTTTGTTCTTAGTCATTTTATTCATGTGTCTCTGTCATATTCATAATGAAAGCAAATGTACTTTAATTCTTTCCAATAAGCATCAGTATAAGGAATGCTCAACTTTATTAAGTTAAAAATAACCTTGCGCCGGGCGGTGGTGGCGCACGCCTTTAATCCCAGCACTTGGGAGGCAGAGGCAGGCGAATCTTTGTGAGTTCAAGGCCAGCCTGGTCTACAAAGTGAGTCCAGGACAGCCAAGGATACACAGAGAAACCCTGTCTCGAAAAACCAAAAAAAAAAAAAAATAATAAAAAAAAAACAACCATGCTTTATTTTCAATTATTATTTTAAAATTGTTTTGCAAAGTGAGGCTTGCATGTGAACGTCTTTCATTAGAGACTAATAACAAGCTTTTGCTGTATTTCTTGTTCTCATATTTGCTAATCATTTATCTACATCTTCTTAATTATTCAGTGTTTATGATCAAATAATAAGAGGTTTGACTAAGGATGTCCTCAATTTTTTTAAGCTTTAAATCCTTTAAAATGTAAAAGTATCAACTATTTCATTTCGGATGGACAAGATAGCTTCTGTACAGGTTCCATCTGGATTTTATTAGGATATTCTGTTCAATTTGAATCATGGTAAATGAAGAGAGTTATGGACAAAAAAAATAGAGAGAATAGAAAGACAAGAGCAAAATAAATCAGACAAATGTTGGGCAATGTGCCTGACGAGGAAATGCTAAAGAACTAAGTGTACACAACCAAGAAAATTGAAATAGAACTTAATGGCACATTTTGTGTGTATGAAGGAATTTTTATGGGTTGCAGTGAGCAGATATTTTGTTTGTAAATTGAGGGCAGAACTTCAATAGTCTCCTAGCTGATCGCCCTGTCACATGCCTCATTTTCTTCATGCTATGATCTATCAAACAGGGGGCTGTAAAAACAACATTACACAAAAGACATTTTCATCCATCTCTTCTATTCAAGAACTTACAAGGACTCTTCCTAAAACACTGCATCAAATCTAAACTTCTACCCCCATGATTCAAAGTGTTCCATCAAGCAGTACTATACTTTTCCTGTCATGGCTCAGTACTTCCCATGACAACCATTCCACTTAAGCCATATTTCTCCATTACATATCCTTGACCTTTCTTGTCTCCAAAAATTTTTCTCACTTTGTTCATCCATCTGTGTGACCTGACCACTTTTTTCTGTTGAACAGGTCTATAGTATTTAAACTAGCTACAGAGGGTGGGACCATGAGGGGTGGAGGGAGGGGGCTGTGATGGAGATGTAACCTGAATTAATAAATAAATGCCAAAAACTAGATAGAAACATATGTTGAGGGAAGGTCTAATATTGTTTCTGATACATTGAATTCAATGCTGATATCTGGTTACCGCCCCTTCTGAGGCATTCTCTGATTGGTTAATAAAAGTCGCTTATGGCCAATCAGCTGGGCAGAAAGAGTATAAGAAGGTGGGACTTCCTCAGATCACAGCAGGAATTCCGCACACACAGAGACTCTCCCCTTTCCACCCAGAAACACAGAAGGAGACAGACGTCTGGAGAAGTCTGGTAGGTACTCACAGGCACATGTTGATTTGGGGTTAACTTAGAGTAGCTAATTGAGAGTCCCTTAACATAATTATGGACTCTCTATATGCAGAAAGAGTTGTGTTGAATATAGAAACTGCTGAATTTATTCCCAATAACACAGAATTAACTTCTTTATTTATACAATTGCAACAGGTCATCAGAGGTAAAAATAATCCATTATATATAACCCATATTCGATCCTATACAGGCTTGCCATGTCCACTGGCACAAGGAAATGAGGAAATTGACCAGTTACTCATAGGAAATGTGTTGGAAGCCTCAAAATTTCATCAGAAACATCATGTTAACGTTCAGGTTTAAAGAAAAAATTCTCTATTACCTGGCAACAAGCCAGGGAAATAATTTAAAAATGTCCTACGTGTTCTCTGTATAACCAAACTCCATTACCTGCTGGTAGTAACCCTAGAGGTACTAAAAAGAATGAAATTTGGCAAATGGATGTTTTTCACTTTGCAGAATTTGGAAAACAAAGGTACGTACATCATACCATTGATACATACTCAGGGTTTCAATGGGCAACTGCTTTAAGTTCTGAAAAAGCTGATTGTGTTATTGTGCATGTATTAGAAATAATGGCATTTATGGGTGTACCTGCACAAATTAAGACTGATAATGCTCCTGCATATGTATCTAATAAAATGAAGCAATTCTTTGCATATTATAATATAAAGCATGTTACTGGTATACCACACAATCCTACAGGACAAGCAATTGTAGAAAGAGCTAATCGTACCTAAAAAGAGATGCTTTTTAAACAAAAGGGGGAATTAAAGAATCCCAGGGTAGATTACACAGTGCATTGCTAACTTTGAATTTCCTAAATGTTGGTGAAAAGGGTACTACTGCAGCTGAGAGACATTGGGTTATTAAAAAAAAAAAAACGGAGGAATTAAATCAACCAATATATTATAAGGATATGTTAACTTTAGAGTGGAAACCTGCAATGGTTTTAAGATGGGGACTTGGTTATGCCTATGTGTCTACAGGGAATGAAAAAAATGTGGTAACCAACAAAACTTATAAAGATTAGATCTGACCAGGGAGAACCTCCCATTAGCTGAAATATGAATGTCTTCGCATGGTAAGAGTATTTTATTAACTGTATGGTTTTCATGATATTCCAATCTTTTATCCCGCATGGACAGAGTTTATGGTGTTCATAATATTCCAATCTTTTTTTCCAGGATGGATAGAGTTTATGCCTTAAAATGGACATACAAAGTTGTTCTATGCCTTTCATTTGCTCAAATTTAGAGCAAAAATTTATTTTCAGAGCCAAGGACTGAATGACAATAACAACAAGACAAATGGGACAGAAGATTCAACCTAACATATTGCTTCAATCACTGTTTTCTTAAAAACTTTGCATGCAAATCATTTTTAAAAGCACTAGTCCAAAAAATGATCGATCCTATAGAGACTGGACAACAAAAGCTATAGATAACTTTCCCGGGAATTGGCCAATATCTCATTTTTTGAAGGGTACCCAAAAATATTTACACTCTGTTCCCAAAAGATGGGATGGAAGTTTTTGTGTGTGTGTTATGTTATGTGTTGTGATTGTTTGTTGTCGTCTAGGATGAATGGGTATATGTTATGTGTTGTGAATTGGATTCAGGGATGTTCTTCTTTCCCTCACACTATTTTTTGTCTCTTTTATTATTAAAAACTTAAGATTATTTTGTTATATTAATAGATATTGATAGAAATTTAAGATTGTTTTGTTATAATAGATGTTGATAGAAAGTTAAGATTATTATGTTTTATATACACTTAAAGATAAATTTTAGTTTCAAATTTTCAAGATTTCTTTTGAAAAATAAAAAATTGTTTTTCTTCTGTTTTCCAAAAGACAATTTGCCCTAGGAAAGATATTACATGCCATCTTTTTTATGGCATGAATGGAGACTTACAAGTGTCTTTCTTCTGTTCAAAGAACAGAAAATATTCCTTCATTGATTTGTGCATCCTGCACATCCAAGGCATTTTGGTAATTGCAGAACTATATTTACTTGTGAGAAATTATATATTTTCAGAACAACGGGACCTGAATCCAAAGAAGACAAGACAAGTAACCCAAATGATCCAGCCTCATAGACTGCCTCCATAGCTGTTTCCTCCAAAATCTGCATCCAGAACAACTTCAAACAGCTTGCTGAGATGGCCCAGCCTCAAAGACTGTTCCAGAGAGGACATCCATAAACCCCTGAACCTTTCCTACCAAAGTCCAGCTTCGAACTACAAATTGCTCAGAACATTCAAATTGCTGAGCACATAGAGACTGGACAGCAAATGTTACAATTTACTTGCTTAACCATTTTTTTCCTTTTATTTGGGCCCCTAAACAGGTTTTCTGCATCCCAATTCAGCAGGAAGAAGTTTTAAGAGAGCGACGTCCCATTCCCAAAAAGTGGGGTGGATGATTCTTTGGTTATTTGACGGGTTATAGATGTCGTTTAGGGGGAATGGTTACAAATCGTTATATGGTCTTGTTAAGCAAAGTGTAGGAGGTTAGGCTCAGGGATTTCTTTCTCTTTCTTTATCCTTCTTTCTCTCTTATATAGGGGGAGAAGACTTGAAAAGAAAAAAGAGAGGGAATATGGATATATAGTACAGAATTGATAAGATAAAAGAGTAGATTATTGAATCTACTCCTATAGATCTTTGTATATTGATACAAAATTAAGGCTATATTTTGACTAGGTATTATACCTATATAATTCATAAATTTGCAATGTGAAGTTCTAGCCCTTTTGACAGTAACTATCACAAACTGTCATATTTCTTTTTGGAAGCTGCTTTCCTATGCTTCCTACTCAAATAATAACTTTATCTCTTCTCATGTCTTTGATGGAGTTGAAGGCATAGTAGTTATAAAATTTCAATTAAACTTGAGTTGTTTAGGATAATTTAAAAATGCATGTTGATAGTCATTCAAACTTGTGACTTTATTAGGATAATTAAGTTAGTTAATTTCAGAGGTTCTAAGTTGATCAGATATTAAGTTGTTAGAGACAAGCAACTTTTGCTTACTCAATGGATATCGATAGATGGTCTTCAAAAACTTCAAGAGATCTGCAGAATATTGCATTTAAAGATATTTTTGTTATTTTAAAAATTCTTTGACATGAGACTGTCAGCTCCTGACAGTTCCCATTGGACTTGGAAGGAGACAATGAGAATCAAGAAATCTCCCATCAGGAGATAATTCCTACTGGGCAGAAATGCCCCTGCTCTCTCAACAGACTATATATAGTCCAAAAATGGACCAGAGCTCAATACAGGTAAATTGATGGCCTGATTCTGCCAAGACAGAATGGGCAAATCTTATTTCCTGCTCCACAACTAAGTCTGTGAGACATGCTTGGCCAGAAGGCTAAAGATGATGCTCCAATGTTCTAGAAACTGGGGACTATCTAGGCAGTCAATTGTCTGTCATTTCATAGTTTTGGAAGTTGCTTGCTCTGCACTTCCTATCTATTCAGATATATTTATCCTTCTCAGGTTTCTGATGTGATTGAAGACTACATAGTTATAACATCACAGTAAATTTTAAATCATCTAGGAATTAAAAGAATATTTTAAGGTTAAGATGGTTTAGTTAATAATGTAAGTTAGGATGGAAGTTGAATTAGGTATACATCCTTAAACTCATCAAGAGAGATATATGTCACACCTTTTAGTTTTCATAATTGTTTTTATTGTATTTATTGTTATTGTTACTGCATTGTGTTTATTGTTATGAAAAGGAGCCTTTTGCTAGACTTAAAGGGGGAGATGTTGAGGGAAGGTCTAATATTGTTTCTGATACATTGAATTCAATGCTGAGATCTAGTTACCGCCCCTTCTGAGGCATTCTCTTGATTGGTTAATAAAAGTCGCTTATGGCCAATTAGCTGGGCAGAAAGAGTATAGGAAGGTGGGACTTCCTGTGATCACAGCAGGAATTCTGTACACACAAAGATTCTCCCCTTTCTGCCCAGAGACACAGAAGGAGACAGACGTCTGGAGAAGTCTGGAAGGTACTCATAGGCACATGTTGGTTTGGGGTTAACTTAGAGTAGCTAATTGAGAGTCTGCTCAGCTAAGGGCTAAGCGTTAAAATATTAAAAGGTCTTGGAGTGTTTAATTATTGGGGAAAAGACTGCGGCAGCTTATAGGCCCTCAGTCCAAGCAGTCCCGGGCTGTTGGATTCCCAGACTTCCCTTGAGCCCAGGTTAATCTCCTGCCAAGATGCTGGTAATTCTGCCGGCCTAATATAACAACTTATATTAATTAACAGAGTTTAGGTTATAGGTGGTGTAGGCCACCTTTGGTCCTGGGGCTCTTTCTCCAGGATAAATTAGGCAACTGGTTAAGGCACTCAGGCCAGGCCACCTGCTCCTCTGCCAAGCCACCGGCTACTCTGCCAGCCTAATATTACAGTTTATACTTACTAATAACTACATTAAATAATTAATTTGCAGTTTTCAAACATATTTTTTAAAACTTCTGTTATCCATTTCTCCCATTTCTTCCCTGCCCCGCCCCCATCCGTTGCCTGGTAACAACCCACTCTGGCACATCAAATCACATCAGGATTAAGTGCTTCCTCCTTCACTGAGGCAAGACAAGGCAGCTCTGCTAGGAAAATGGGATCCAGGGGGAGGCAACAGAGTCCAAGGAGAAATAGTCTCTGCTCCAATTGTTAGGGGATCTATCTGAGGACCAAGCAATCCATCATCTTCATATGTATAGTAGAGCTAGGACCAGTCTGTGCAAGTTCTTTGGTTGGTGGTTCAGTCTCTATTAGCCCCTGTGCCTGAGTTAATTGACCATGTATGTTTTCTTGCAGTGTCCTTCACCCAGCTCCCTCAAACCTTCACCTAACTCTTCCACAAGACTCCCTGAGTTTCTCCTAATATTTGACTGTGAGTCTCTGCATCTGTTTCCATTATCTGCAACAAAGCCTCTCAGATAAGAGTAATGTTAGGGTGAGACTGGGAAGAGAGGAGGGAGGGATGTTGCAATTGAGATGTAAAATAAACAAAAATTAATTAATGAAAGAAACCTCCTGCTACCTTAAGCATCATATATTTTACAATCATTTGGTCTATTACAACTTCATATTTTACACTGACATACAGATTTCTTCAGTGCAACAGATTCTCCATGTTAAATTCAAGAGAAACTATGGGTACTTGAGTGTGTGTGTGTGTGTGTGTGTGTGTGTGTGTGTGTGTGCGTGTTTGTATATGTTACCTCAAACTCACTATGGATCCTGGCTAGTCATACACTTTTCATTTTTTGCTCAGCTTCCTGATTGTTGGCATTCTAGTTATGTCCTGCCGTGCTGAGCTTCCTAACCAATGAGAAAGTTATGCTTCATTTACTCCTGAAAGTGATGTCACCCTTATTCTTAATATGGCCACCCTCTTCCTTCCACCTTTATCCCCTTTTTCCTCCATCAATAAATCTCTCATGTCCTAAACTAAAATTTCTCAACCTTGGCATTGTTTTATTTGGAGCAAGATAATTTCTTTTTTTTTTTTTTTGCTTTTGTTATCCTGTTTGTATTGTTTATTATCACCTCAGACCTCTCCCTGATAGATGCTGTCATCCTAACCCCACTATTTGTCATTACAAAAATATCCCCAACCATTCCCAAATACCTGAGGCTTATCCCTGATCTAAAAGGTTATTTAATCATACCAAATTTCACATAATTACCCAAGTAATAATGCTGATACATAAGAGTATGATTTGTCCATGTGTTTCCTTCCCCTTTTTATGTGTTTCTTGTATATAAAGGTCTGAAGGACTTATACTAGAAAATATGGCTACACCAAGCAAAACAACTATAGTAAGGACAAATCCATGTAGGTATTACCTATCTTTAGGAAACACAATCACTCCCAACGGCAAAGAGCTACTTATTTTTTGTGCTATTATTTATTTAGATGTTGTTAATTTCCCACTGCTCTTCTTATTACACTTCCTCACAATTTATTGTACTAAAATCAATATTATTTAATGGAATATAAGCACTATGTATATAATGTGGATCCAAACCAACTATGTAACCCCATGATTAGCTTGTCAGCATTAGACAGCTTTTAAGGGAAACATTCCACTGATACTTCCAATCAATCCACATGTGTATATAGTATCATAAACTTCTAAAATATTATTTACTTTATATTTTTAAATATAATTGATTTAAGAAATTAAATTATTAAAACAAGATTCTTTGAAATACTATTAAATTAAATTTCAAACCTACATATCTTTTCTAAGAAACAGTTTTTATTGGAGATAGAATTTTTTTTAGTTCTTAGCACAGCATTGGAAATAATAGCTTTATTTCAAGACATGTTGCTTGCTTAACGTAATGAGAATTGTGTCTTGCAAGGAGATAGAATATCAAAGTGAACTGAATTTTGTTGAAAAATGTCTATATTCACTCACTCATATAAAATCACATGTATGAATTGCTTTTCTGGTGTCTTGATAAAACAGTGACAAAAGCAAGTGAAGGGAGAATTTATTGTGGCCCACAGTTCAAGGCTACAGTGGAGCGTATCTGGGAATTTGTGGTAGCAGAATCTCAAGACAGCTTGTTACTTAATCCAGTCTGAAAGCTGCTGCGCGTGATCAATACATCAATGAGTTATCTTTCTCCTCTGTATGCAGTTCCCTGGGACTCAAGCCTGGAAATGGTGCCACCTGCTTTTAAAGTGGATCTTCTACAGATCTCTTGAGGTTTTTGAAAGACCACCTATCTATCTCCGTATATTTGGATAAGCAAATGCTGCTTGTCTCTTATCAACTTGATTTCTGATTAACTAAGAAAATAATTGTTTTCATATTTGGTGGAGTATAGATTTTTAAAGAAGGACCTAAATATTCTCTGGATTTCCTCAATGTCTGTTGTTATTTCTCTCTTTTCGTTTCTGATTTTGTTGATTTGGGTTTTTTCCCTCTGTCTTTTGGTTAATTTGGCTAAGGGTTTGTCTATTTTGTTGATTTTCTCAAAGAACCAATTCTTGGTTACATTGATTCTTTGCATTGTTCTATTTGTTTCTAAGTTGTTGATTTCAGCCCTAAGTTTGATGATTTCCTGCCTTCTGCTCCTCTTGGGAGTGTTTGCTTCTTTTTTTTTTTTTTCCAGTTCATCCAGTTTGGCTGTTAATTCGCTAATATGCACTGTCACAACTTTCTTTTTGAAGGCGCTTAGTGCTATGAACATTCCTCATAGCACAGCTTTCATCGTTTCCCATAAGTTTGGGTATGTTGTGCCTTCATTTTTGTTGGTTTTTAAGAAGTCTTTGAATTCCTTCATTATTTCTTCCCTGACCCAGTAGTAAAGAGTTGTTCAATTTCCATGTGTGTGTAGGCTTTCTGTTGATTCTTTTGCTATTAAAGTCCAACTTTATTCCATGGTGGTCTGATAAGATACAAGGGGTTATTTCAATTTTCTTGTTTCTGTTGAGGCTATCTTTGTGTCTGACTATATGGTGGATTTTTGAGAAGGTTCCGTGTGGTGCTGAAAAGAAGGTGTATTCTTTTGTGTTTGGGTGAAAAGTTCTGTAGATATCTGTTAGATTCATTTGGTTCAAGAGCTCTGTTAGGCTCATTATTTCTCTGTTTGGTTTCTGTCTTGATGTTCTGTCCATTGTTGTGAGTGGGGTGTTGAAGTCTTTCACTACTAATGTGTGGGGATTGATGTTTGATTTCTGTTTTAGGAGAGTTTCTTTTACAAATGTAGGTGCCTTTGTATTTGGGGCATAGATGTTCAATACTGAGATGTCCCCTTCATGAATATTTCCTTTAACGAGTATGTAATGCCCTTCTCTGTCTTTTTTTATTAACTTCAATTGGAAGTCTATTTTAATTGATATTAGGATGGCTAATCCAGCTTGCTTCCTGGGGCTATTTGCTTGGAAAACCTTTTACCACCCCTTTACTCTAAGATAGTGTCTATCTTTGCTAGTAAGATGTGTTTCTTGTAAGCAGCAAAATGATGGGTCTTTTTTTCAGATCCAATCTGCAAGCCTGTGTCTTTTTATTGGGGAGTTGAGTCCATTTATGTTTATGGATATTAGTGACCAGAGGTTATTATTTGCCATTATTTTGGTATAGATGATGGTCCTGAGTTTCTTTTGGTTTAGTTGTTGTGGAGTTTTCTGTTTGCTCTGTTTTCTTGGGTGTAGTTACCTTCTCTGGGTTAGAATTTTCCTTCTAGGATATTCTGTAGGGCTAGATTTGTGGGTAAATATTGTTTAAATTTGATTTTGTCAGGGAATATCTTGTTTCCTCCATCTATGTTGATAGATAGTTAATCTATACTCCACCAAATATGAAAACTTAAGTGAAATGGACAATTTTCTTGATAGATTCCACCTACCAAAGCTAAGTCAAGATCAGGTTAACAGAGTTAACAGCCTTAAAACCCCTAGGGAAATAGAAATAGTCATTAAAATTCTCCCAACCAAAAAAAGCCCAGGCACAGATGATTTCAGCACAGAATTCTATCAGACCTTCAAAGAAGAGCTAATGCCAATAGTCTTCAAACTCTTTCACAAAATATAATCAGAAAGAACATTGCCAAACTCATTCTATGAGGCCACAGTCACCCTGATTCCTAAACCACACAAAGACCCAACAAAGAAAGAGAATGTCAGACCAATCTTCATCATGAACATAGATGCAAAAATACTTAATAAAATTCTAGCAAACCGAATCCAAGAACACATCAAAAGTATCATACACCATGATCAAGTAGGCTTCATCCCAGGAATGCAGGGATGGATCAACATATGAAAATCCATCAATGTAATTCACCACATAAACAAGATGAAAGAAAAAAAACCATATGAGTATCTCGCTAGATGCAGAAAGAGCATTTGACAAAATCCAACACCTCTTCATGCTAAAAGTTCTGGAGAAATCGGGCATACAAGGACCATATCTGGAAATAATAAAGGCAATATACAGCAAGCCAGTAGCAAACATCAAAGTTAATGGAGAGAAACTTGAAGCATTTCCTCTAAACTCAGGGACAAGACAAGGATGCCCACTTTCGCCATATCTGTTCAGTATAGTACTTGAAGTTCTTGATAAAGCAATAAGACAACTAAAGGAGCTCAAGGGGATACAAATTAGAAACAAATAAGTAAAATTATCCCTATTTGAAGACAATATGATAGTATACATAAGCGACCCCAAACATTCCACCAGAGAACTCTTATAGCTGATAAACACCTTCAGCAAGTGGCGGGATACAAAATTAATTTTAAAAAATCAGAAGCCCTTCTTTATACAACAAATAAATGGGCTGAGAAAGAAATTATGGAAACAACTCCCTTCACAATAGCCACAAACAATATAAAATACCTGGGGGTAACTCTAACCAAGCAAGTAAAGGACCTGTAAAACAAGAACTTCAAACCCTTGAAGAAAGAAATTGAAGAGGGCATCATAAGATGGAAAGATTTCCCATGCTCATGGACAGGTAGGATCAACATAATAGAAATGGCCATACTACCAAAAGCAATATACAAATTCAATGCAATTCCTATCAACGCACCAACACAATTCTTTATAGAAATGGAAAAAGCTATTCTTAATTTCATATGGAAAACAAAAAACCTAGAATAGCTAAATCAATGCTGTATAATACAAAAACATCTGGAGGTATTACCATCCCAGATTTCAAGCTATACTACAGAGCAGTAGTAATAAAAACAGCATGGTACTGGTATAGAAACAGACCAGTGGATCAATGGAATTGAATTGAAGACCCAGAAATGACCCCACACACATATGGTCACCTAATCTTTGACAAATAAGCCAAAACTGCACAATGGAAAAAGGACAGCATCTTCAACAAATGATGGTGGTCCAACTGGATGTCCATTTGTAAAAGATTGAAATTAGACCTATACTTATCACCTTGTACAAAACTGAAGTCCAAGTGGATCAAAGACCTTAACATAAGGCCAGTCACACTAAATCTACTAGAAGAGAAAGTGGGAAAAACCCTGGAACTCATTGGCACAGGTGAATACTTCCTGAACAGAACACCAACAGCTCAGGACCTAAGACCAATAATCAATAAATGGCACCTCATGAAACTGAAAAGCTTCTGTAAGGCAAAAGACACTGTTATTTGAACAAAACGGCTGCCTACAGATTGGGAAAAAAATCCTCACCAACCCCACATCTGATAAAGGGCTAATATCCAAAATTTATAAAGAACTTAAGAAATTAAATGCCAAGAAACCAAATAATCCAATTAAAAAATGGGGGAAAGAGCTAAACATAGAATTTACAAAGGAGGAATCCCTAATGGCTGAGAGACACTTGAAGAAATGCTCAGCATCCTTAATTATCAGAGAAATTCAATTCAAGAGGAGTCTGAGATTCCATCTCACACCTGTCAGAATGGCTAAGATCAAAAGCTCAAATGACAGCACATGCTGTCGAGGGTGTGGAGAAAGGGGAACCCTCCTCCATTGCTGGTTGGAGTGAAGGCTTGTGCAACAACTATGGAGGTTCAGTATGGCGATATCTTAGAAAACTTGGAATAGCTCTGCCTCGGGACCCAGCCATACCACTTCTGAGTATACACCCAAATGACTCCTCATGGAATCATAAAGAAGTTTCCTCATCTATGTTCATAGCAGCTTTATTTGTAATAGCTAGAAACTGGAAACAACAGATGTTCCTCAACTGAAGAATGGATTAAAAAACTATGGTACATCTACACAATGGAATACTACTCAGCTATCAGAAACTATGAAATTATGCAATTTGCAGCCAAATGGATGGAGCTAGAAAAGCTCATTCTGAGTGAGCTAACCCAGACTCAGAAAGATGCACATGGCATCTATTCATTTATAGTTGGATTTTAGCTATATAGTACAGGATATCTATACTACAACCAATGCACCAAAGGGAACAGGAACATAGACTTTTTTATCCTGTCAATGAGACACTTTGCCCTAGTGGTACTGCCTTGTAGGCCCCCAGTGTATGAGGAGGCTCTTGACCCTCATATGACTGCTGAACTGGGACAGGGACTGTTATGTAGGCACACTCCATTCCAGAGGAGTGGGTTGGAAGGTTTAGGGGTAGGAGAGGGTGGGAGGGCAGGACTTGGAAGGGTAGAAAGAGGACACTATGATGGAGATGTAACCTGAACCAATAAATAAATAAATTAAAAAAATAATAAAAAAGAAAAAGAAAATACCATCAAACAATAAAGGTTTATTATATTAGAAAAAAGAATAAGGTTGATTTAAATATAAGTTTTCTCAAAGAAATAATTTTATATTTCTGTCAGCATTTTTTCTGTTTTTTTTTAGATACTTTATGCCTCTGTATATATTTCAATAAAGTTGAATGGCCACAAAAAAAGAAAATAACTGTGATAGACTACCCTAGTACCTAACAAAATGACATGCTTGAATGGCTATTAGTTTGCATTTCTTGGCTGTGAGTTTGCATTTCTTAACTATCCTGCACTTCCTGTATAATCAGATATATTTATCCTTCTCAGGTCTTTGATGTGGTTGAAGACTATATAGTTATAATCTCGTAGTTAAATTGTGAGTTGTTTAGGAATTAAGAGGGTGTTCTGGATCTAAGATGTCTTTAAAATGGAGATGCAAGTTAGGATGGAAGCTGAGTTGGATATAGATCTTTAAACTCATGGAGATGGATGCATAAAAGAATGTTAAAGTCAGTTGCCAAATACGTATGGACTATATATTGGGAATGTTTGCTGCTACACCTTATAATTTTCATAATTGTGGCCTAATTATTTTTGTTGTTTTGTATTGTATTTGTTATTATAAGAGAAAGAGCCATTTGTTGGACTGAAAGGGGGAGTGTTTTGGGAGATAAGATATACCTTAAATGTAAAAAAATAAATAAAAGGAACTGGATGGGGATGTGTGACGGAGAAGAGGGTGGAAGGGTAGAACAGGAGGGTAGAGTAGGCAGGGGATTGTGACTGAGATGCAACTTGAAGAAATTTTAAAAAAGTGGATCATCTACATCAATTAACCAAATCAAATCAGTCCTGCAAGGCATGCCCAGTACCTAACCTAACACAGATATCTGTTCATAGGTATACCAGGAAGCATGTCTTCTAGGTGATTCTAGATCTTTTGCAAGTTAATAATCAGCATACTAACCATAATATCAAGAATGTTTTCTAAAAGCAAAGTTATCTGCTGCCAAATTTTAAAAAACTCCACTTCTGGAAAAAGAATCTTACATAATTTTGTAGCAGTTTTAAATTACAAATATTTACATTATATATTTTATATATAAAGTTAAAAGACAGTTTTACATTTCTTGCTCCCATCTCCTTTTCTTTCAGTTCCTGAAGTAATGACTACCAAGCTACAAATTCTTGAAAAATAGGTATCAGAGGGATAAAAAAGATAGAGGACTGACTGATGATAATGGTAAAAGACAGATTGATAAAGAGAGAGATGATATCTAGATAATGATAGCATTCTCACACACAAAACATACTCTTCTGCATTCCTATATTCGTTATCTTTTCTATTCACTATAATTCTAGACCTGACACAAACAACATAAGAGAGAAAGTACTTGCTTTGGCTCACAGTCTGATGGAACACAGTACATTGTGGTGGAATTGACAAGGTAGCATCAAGAGCTGCTCAAAGACAACCCAGCGAGGGTGTGAGAAAACTGGTTCACATCTCTGTGCCCAACCAGGAATAAAGACCTCAGAATAGAAATGGGGGGGAACCTGTTCATAATCCTCTAGTCCCAACTGAATGGTTCAAACTTTCCAGCAAGACCCATATCCACAAGGTTATAAAACCTCCATAAAGGAACACTAGATAAGAACCAACTGTTCAAACACACATGTACATGTGAGGGCCATTTGACCTTTAACCCAGGGCAACCTTTGTGAAACTACAGAGAACAAAGATGTAGAGTTAAGACTCAATTTTCTTCTTCCCCTTGGTCTTGGAAAACAAGAGTAGGAAGGAGCAAAGCTCCAGACCATGTTTTTCTGTGTCAGTTAATTTTTCACTATGCCAAAGCTCAGATACCCATTGAACAGATTGAAAGATTTAATTTTTGAGTCTTGTTTAATACATGTCTGGAAAGAGTGAGGGACTATCAAATAATGCTTCATTTGGAGATGGTCATCTCTGACTGTTGTTTGTTCCTTTATTTCATTTGAATTTTTATTAAGTACTGAGGATCAAGCAACTCAGCATTCATGCATGGAAGTAAAATACTCTACTGATGAGTTACATCCTCAGCACATGATTATCCTTCTTTGTGAGTTTGCCATAAACTTCCAGAAAGCTGGAAACACTGTCTTCCTAAGATTGAACTTCTAAATTTTCTTTTCCAATATTTATTTCTGTCCAGCTCAGCAAGCACAGCTAGTGTTTTCTAGTGACTATGTGCAACGTCTGATAAATACAAAATGCATTGTACTCAACTCCATTAATCAGTGTCTAAAGATGCCCATTTGAAATTTTAAAACAATTAGGAATTTTCTGAACATCTACATTATGAACACTAGTAAGTTGATGTCATAAATGGGTAAATTGAATTTTCAACTTAATGTAAAATATTATTCCATTGTCAGCATATCTTTGGCCACAAGTGCCTTTTTGTGCTAATAGTTGGAGGCAATCCAAACTGAGACTTAAATTGGACCTCAGTTCTCTGTATTGATTACTTCACTTGTTCTCTCTTTTCTTTTTCTTCATTCCCAATTTTGCAACTGCCTTACAATAGTCTTTCTTTATGCAATAACCAAATATGTATTGCTTTCAATATTCTAAAAAACTGCCTACCAGGCAGAAAAGGACATGGCACCTAACCTTAAGGGTCTTGTTAATTTAGGGAGAGAAAAGATCACAGCAAAAAATAGATGACAAAATAGTAAATGTCATCATAAAAAGACAGAATATAGGCTCTGAGTTTATAGGGATCCACACACTTGTATTATGCTTTCTAAAAGTAATTTAAAAATTTCCTGATAGCTAAATAAGGAAAAGAGAGACAGACATAAACACACACACACACACACACACACACACACACACACACACACACACACA
>CAJQZJ010033544.1:784398-854058 GCA_907164525.1 Lophiomys imhausi | reverse complement strand
ACACACACACACACACACACACACACACACACACACACACACACACAGAGAGAGAGAGAGAGAGAGAGAGAGAGAGAGAGAGAGAGAATGAGCAAAATCCCCTTCTTGAAAGAGAACTTTCCATTTGAAAAATAATAGAAGTATCTCACAGACCTGCCTTTGAACCTTTCTCAAGCCATATATATATGACCAGATACAGGCCTGTGTCAGCCCTGTTATTGATCCTTCAGTATTTTTGGCTTCATGGGAGCCTTGCTGAGTTGATTTAAAATGCAATCTTCTCCTGTTGCCCTCCATCCCTTCTGGCTTTTACACTTTCTCTGCCTCCTCTTTCATGGAGCTTCCTGAGTTGATGGAGACATCTCATTTACAGATGAGTGTTCCAAGGTCCCTTACTTTCTGAGTCATCCCTGACTGTGAATCTCTTGTTGGAGTAACTGAGCAATGAGTGATTTGACTTAAGCCCCACTCCATGAGAGGAAATCCATAGCCAACACTAAGCAGTCACCTAAGCAAGTGATGAACAACCAGAGACTAAACAGTCCAGAGCTGAATGGTAAAAGTAAGCACTATGGTTTCGAAAAGAAAGTAGTGATAAAATGACTTCTAATGCTATTCTGCTATCCTCAAAGATCAGTACCCTATTCAGCCATGTCAGAGAGGATTCCTTCTGCGGCTGTTAGGAAGGGTTCATTTTTGTTCACAAATTGAGGACACAGTTCATCATAATGGGGAAGTGATGGTAGCAGGAGCATGAAGAAGCTGGTCACTCTACATCTGGAAGGAAGCAGAGAGAAGTAAATATTGATACTTAAATCCTTTTACCCTCTGTATATAGTCCAGGACCCCAGTCCAGGGAAAGTTGGGGCTGTCCACATTTAGGGTGCATTTTTCCACCTCAATTTGTCACAGGACAAGGTCAGAGAATAACACAATACAGCTAATTCCACACAGACCTAGAGGGTTATCATCTAAGTGATTCCAGATACTGTTAAGAATACCATCAATTATTATCCATCAAATATCTACAGGTGGTAAACAAATTTGTGTAATATAAAGTAGACTAACTTTAATGACATTTACTGATTATTTTATAAAGTGTTCACATGTTTCCTAGAGAGATCAATGACATCAGTAGAATTCTTTTTGTAGAAAATATTTATGAGATATCTAGAAATTTATAATTTCCAATGAGATTTAAATGCCATTTGAGACGAATTTGACCTTAACTTTTCTTGTTATTCACTCATTTTTCTGATACTTAAGCAAAATATTTATAAAGCCATTACAGAAAAACCATTCATATTAACTTCCTATATTTTCAAGATTGTATACTGTAAAAATAGATCCTCTTATTCTAGCTACCAAAGCCACTTTATTCTCAATTTGATCATCTACAAAATAAAAATGCTAACGTGCTCCCCATAATCTGGTGAGGAATAAATAAATGAATAAATAAAATATGTTAGAACTGAGTGATTGTGAATCAGCACCATGGAGCTAAATAGAGGTTCTGGTGTATTTATAAAGCATGCTTCCTGTTTCAGAATGTTCCTAGTCCTATATTAGTAGGAATTATCCTAAGAAAGAGTCACAGCAAATGTATCACACAAGTGATATTAGTTGTTCTCATGGAAGTAGAAATAGCCATAGTGATGTATGTTTGCGATCCAAGCATTCAACTGGCTGGCACAAAAGAGTTATAATGAGTTGGAAGGCAATATAGAGTACATAGTTAGTATAAGACCAGCAAGGTCTGCATAACAAGATGTTTTCTTAAAAAAAATAATAAAGTGGTAGAATTAAAACTCTAAATTCTTCCTATAATCAAAAATTATATAATTTGTGTTGATGGATCCATTTCAATGATAGAATTATTCTACACTACAGAATTATGACCATTACTTCTGATAATGATCATGTAAAATAAAGTTATAAAGTGACCAGGAGTTTCTTTTTTTAATGTTTATTTATTACTTCAAGTTACATCCCCATCACAGCCCTCTCCCTCCACCCCTCCCAGCTCCACTCTTCTATCCTCTCACCCTTCCCCCAGAATGCATAATTCTTTTTTTTTCAGTCCAACAAATGGTTCTTTCTCTTATAACAATAAATACAGTACAAAACAACTGAAATAAATAGACAACAATTCTGAGAGTTATATGGCTTAGCATACATTTTCAATGTCCAGTCAATATGTATTTGGCCCCTGACTTTAACATTCTACTATCTAACTATCTCCATGAGTTTAAAGTTCTCTATTTAACTCAGCTTTCATACTAACTTGCATCACAATTTTAAAAACATCTTCTTAGATCCAGAACGCCCTCTTGATTCCTAAACAACTCAAAATTTAACTATGAGACTCTAGCTATCTATTCTTCAACCACCTCAGAGACCTGAGAGGGATAAATATATCTGATTATATAGGAAGTGCAGGGCCTGCAGCTTCCAAAACAAGAAATGGCATACCCATGGCTGCCTCGACATTCCCACTTTCTCTCCATACATTACAGCATCAATCTTCAGCTGTTTGGCCCCGTTTCTCTGACAGACCTTGATTGTAGAGCAGGAATTATGAAGGACTTACCTACACTGTCTTGGCCGAGCTAGGCTGTCAACTTACCTGCTTCCAAGTTTTGTCCTTTTTGGACAGAAGTCTGTCTACAGTTGAAGCAAGGGTTTTTTCTTGCCAAGAGAAAGGCTTACCACCAATTCAATCATCTCCCACTGGAGAGTCTTTGATGCTCATCTTCTACTTGGGGTAGAATAGGGGGTGCTGTCAGGAGCTGACATGTCTCGATATCAAAAAATCTTAAGTTACGAAAACATCTTTGAATGCCATATTCTGCAGATCTCTTGAGGTTTTTGAAGATGCCCTATCTATCTCTTATATTTAGACAGGCAAATATTGCTTGTCTCTTAGCAACTTGATTTCTGAGTAGCTTAGAAAATAACTGTGATAGACTGTCATAGTAACTAACAAAATGACAAGCTTGCATGACTGTTAGTTTGTATTTCTTAATTATCCTAAACAGTTTATGATGGTTGGTAGCAAAAGGCCAAAACTTCACATTTCCTTTTTAAGCATTACTAGGTACAATACCTTTAAGAAATGTTACCCTTAATTTTGTAACAATATACAAAGATCAATACCAATGTGGCCAAATATACTCTGAATTTTGTATCAATATACTAAGATCAGTACTGATGTAGTCCAATACAATCTTAATTTTGCATTAATATACAATGATCAATACCAATTTGGCCTAATATAGTATTAATTTTGTATCAATATACAAAGGTAAGGGCTTATTCAATAATCTGTCCTTTTTTTCTTGATCTTTCCTATACTATGTCTATGTCCCATTTTTTTCTCAAGTCTATTCACTCCTACATAGGAGAGAAAGGATACAGAAAAGAAAAAAAGAGAAGTCCCTAGGTCTAACCTCCAAAACCCATTTAACAGCTTGTAGTCTCTTCCCCTAAATGACAAAATTTTCTGTTATCCATCGAATAACCAAAGGCAAGGGGAACACCCTCCCCACCTTCTGGACCTGGGACATCACTCTCATAAATGACTTCCTGCTGATTTGGGACACAGTAAACCTGTTTGGGGCCCAAATAGGGATGGAAAATGGTTAAAAATGTTAATAGAATCATTTGATGTTCAGTCCTTTTGTGCTCAGCTATTTAGATGTCCTAAGAAGTTTGTAGACAGAAGCTGATCTTCAGGCCTTTACTGAAGTTCTGGCTGGAGCAGTCTGTGACCAGGAGTTTTCAGAACTAAGATAAGAAAGCTCTCTGGCCGTTTTAAATGACCGTTTGGAGAACTTTTGTGTTAACAATGGCCAGGTTCTTCCTGGCCATCAGTTTTTCTTCAACTGTTTCAGTGAATCACCCTCAACCTCTATCCAAAAGGATTCAATGTGAATTCTACAAATGAACAGGATATAGGGTTTGCATGTGTGCACATTCTACTAAGATTTGTGAGAGAACTTGGCTCAGGCTTCTCTGTTCACTCTTTAGCCTAGTGTTACACCACTGTAGGCCACTCAAGACTTATGCTGATTAACAGACCATCACAATATTGCAATGTTTGTGTTTAAAGAAACCTTATTCACTTTATAACAGCCCCCAAACACAAGAGTGGTGTGGCTAGAAACTCACATATGTCAAAGAAAAGCCATAACGCACTTGTTTCAAGATATATAGCAAAAGCCAGTATTTATGATAAGATAAATTATATGATTGAGTTTGATAAGATGCATGAAAACTAGTAATAATTAATATCTTGCTGTGATTAATTTCTAAATTAAACTTTATAATAGGCACACTACTACATGTATATGTAGTATACATGAACAGTATATTCAGAGCTCAATGCCATTTACATTTTCAGACATCTACTGGGAGGACGAGGGTTATGTTAATCATAGATAAGCCAGAACTTGTGTTGCGTTTGTGCAAAGTCATATGATTATTTCTCATGTGCATTCCGATGAAACAGCAAGGCTCAAGAAATCACTGCACTATCCTCTCTGAAGAAATGGACGTGCTGCCAAAAAGTCTCAATTTGCAGAAACATTAGATTTCAGAAACAGATTACCTAAATTAAACAGACCATGCACAGACAGATCAGGTTGTAACCTTCTTTAATTGATTTTTAACAATTTTATAACTATAGCACTACCATGTGTGCAGTTGTAATTAAAGGCCAAGGTTATAATTTACACTTTTCATTTTCAGATATGTTCATAGATTCTTGCTGCAGGCTGAACCCCATGGTGCATTGTTTTATTAATAATGGACGTGAAGGTGGGACTGTGATGGAATTTATTTTCCCCCCACAGAGCTGTCAGTGTTACACTGCATGGGAGACCCGTTTTCTGAAATCTTATTGCCTAACAGATGACTGTGGCTGAAACAAAATGAGTGGAAGCTAAGCAAATGGAACCAACATGGCTGTCTGTTTCGATTCATTTGTTCAATTGATGAGGACATAAAATAATTAGCTCTGCTATTCACAGGTTACTAAGATAACCTTAGAGAAAAAACATATAGGAAAAAAGATCCAAAGTTGTGCTTCATTTGTTCCCTGCTAAAAATAGAAAAATTGCCAGGGATTTGAAATAGGATACTTATTCAGACAAAATATTTATGTTGTGTCACTGAAGAAACAGTAAGAAACAGTAAACTATGTTGTATAGTGCCACCATAATACAGTGCACCGCTGACACTATGACACATTACTAATAAATAATCTAGAATAATAAAATAATAGATGTCAGCTAATCTTGTATATGAGACAACTGATAGTGTTGGGTTTGTTTTAGCCCAATGTTAGCTATCTTTGATATTTAATTGTTTATTCTTAAGAAACAGAATAGCCCAAAAAAGAGTAAAATTCTGATAAATATAAGTTAAGCTGAGAACATTCAGAAGGCAGTTTGGGTTTCATTAATGTAATAATGTTTTTATGAAGGCCTAGTATTAGCCATACTGTAGTTCCCACATACACATTCTTCAGTACCTCCTTAATTTTCAGAATACTCAGAAGGAGGGTCCCCAAGTGACTCTTAGTTTGAGTTAGTTTCTGGGATTACAGAGTTCTCTGAAGGTTATGTCCTCATGGTTACAGTTTATTATAAGGAAATAATACAATAAAATCCACCAAAGGAAGAGACACCTAAAGCAACATCTAAGAGGGTCCAGCTATTAAACATTCACTCTCTTCCCCGCAATGAGTCAAGACAGATTACTTTTCCACAAATAATCTGTAATTGCATAGTGGGTAAGGGCATCGTATTTCTATGATCCCAGTGCTGGGGAAACAGATACAAGGAAATTGCTGGGGCTTGCTGAAATTTAATAAGTTCAAAGGTCATTGAGAAAACATGTCTCAAGGGAATAAAAGACTTGCAAAGCAGAGCACCTCTTGTTCTCCCCTGGCCTCCACAAATACATGCACCTGTGTATACATATGTGCACACAACTATGTACCACTCCCACCTACACCATACACATACAAATACACACCCATACAAAAAAAAGCAAATGAATAGTAAAATCCCCATCCAAAGTCACATTACAAGTATTTTTGAAATAGACAACACATTGTAAGATTCTGGTGTGATTAGCTCCATCCAAAGATCCATTTTAAATGGCTTTACTCTACAAATATACTCCCGTCAAGTGTGACATATACTACCTATCAGAAGTCCAAGGCAAAGGGCATGCATGTAATTCTTTGGTCAAGGATAAACTCATTATATAATGAATATTAATAAAATTTATATATATATATATATACGGAGTTATAGAAAATGATGACTTAAATGTACTATGATATCTCTAATCCACCCATATGATTTTAAGATGTTCTCTATTAAATTTTATTTTATAAAAGTCTATGAGTATTTTTATTGTTACTGTTTGAAGTATAAGACTTCTGCATTTGGAATTACTAAAGCATTTTAATACCAAGTCATTTAGAGTCAATCAATTTTGTTTATAGATCCTTGTGTACTATGAGGTATTTTCTATGTATTATTATTTCTCTCATTACAGTTCCTTGCCACTTTATTCTGTCTTCTTAAATTCAAATATAATCATACTAATTCTTGAATCTTCTTCTATCTGCAATCCAGTGACTTTTCAGTTCATTTATTCAGTTCAGTCTCATTTCAGTTCAAAACCATCTGAGAAGTTAATTTGATCTGAGAGCAATTTAGTAAACATCCATCAAATGAAACTGAGTGAAATATGTTCGGAATATTAGTTACTAAATCTTTCCTTTTAATATATACTTACTGTTATTCCCTCTTCTAAAGAACACAGAAAACGTTTAACAGTTTATCAAGGATGAGTTACAAATAAAATACAAAGCATTTTATTTCATAAACAATTGTTATATAAACAAAGTAGGTACTATTACTCTAGAAGATATGTTTCATTTATAACATGTTTATCCAGATGGGAAATGCTCATTAACAAAGGACCCAGTAATAAGAAAGTATAAACTGACAATCAAGCAAATTACCTTAATGACAATGATCATTAGGAAGGAAACATTTTAAATGAACAGCCAAATGCTGGGTGATGGGCGCAGACCATAGCTCCTCAGTTCATTGTGGTTAAAATGCACATCTGCATCTGTGGAGGGCAGTGGGGACTTTTCTTCTGCATCAGAATGAATGTTCCTTAAAATACATCTTCTAAGTGACTATCAGTTTGTATTATACTTCTTTGTAAATCCATCCAAACTGTCTTATCACCCACCATTAAGGGAACCACAGCTTTTCTGAAACTATGAGAAGAATAATTTTACAACTTTCTTCTAAAGGAAATAGTCCGCTCCCTGGAGACTAAACCAGATATAATCCCAGTTGATGAGAGGTGAGATGTTACATGATACAATTTACATGATAAACTGTGGTACATTACTTGTATTGCAGATTATTTGTAAATTATTTGCTTCAGTTGCTCTCATTAACTTCAAAAGTACTGATGAGAATGACTGTATTTTGTTTTCAGATTAGCAAAAGAGGTGAACAGGGTTGACAAATTTGCTTCCAGGTTCAAATGCTAACCTGACATGTAGAAGATTCAAACCTGGGGGGCCAAGATGGCGGCAACCTACACTGACGCATTTTGAAAGTGGGGAAAAAAGAGCCATAAAAAACACAGAGTTATTGGGCACTGTGCAAAAACCGGAAGGGCTAGACCCCCCCGGGAACACTCACAGCTCCCAAGGGACTGTTAAAAGTCCCAGGGTAAGGCTCTCCCTCCATCTCTCGCAGACACGGAAGCCACTAAACCTGGGATTCAGGAACTCCCATTTGGAGAGGCGCCTGGTAAGATCGACCCCAACTCACAGCAGGCAGAATCAGAGGCCACTTGGCGATAGATCATGAGCCTACTGGGCTCTCCACACCTCAGGAAGAACTTATACCCACTTAAAAAACTTTGCGAGATAGTGGAAGTCTTAGCAAGGAACAAACAGGGAGCTCAGCGGGTGGTCCGCAGCCGCTGTGAAGCAGAGGGCGGAGGTGCGGGAAGACGGGAACACAAAGGCGGGCGGGAGAGGCCGAATCCCGTGCACTCACAGAAGCCCAGCTGGGGAGGGAGCCTGGCTGGCAGGGCCAAATCCCCGTGAACCCACCGCAGGGCAACTGGGGCGGGGCCATGGACCCGCGCACCTACGGCTGAGCTGCTGGGGGAAGAGGATCACTCAGGCGGCCGGAGGATCCTGGGCTCGGTGCACCCACGGCCGAGCAGCCAGGGAGGGAGTCCCTCAGCTGCGCAGACAGGGAGGGAATCAGGCACAGAGGCCAGGCCTGTGGTGAGAAGCCTAGTGAGAAACCAGAAATCGGGACCATAGCTGTATTCTGGAAAATCCAGACATATTAGGTGTGGAGCCAGACCCTGTCAGCCTCCGTGATGACAAACAAAGCCCACAGAATCTGTGCCTGGGCAAACAGGTCCATACCATCAGAACCATTACAGGCTGATAATTCAGAGTGCAACATAGAGAAGTCTGAATTGGGAGCAGTGAAACAATCCCGGTCCATTACCCACAACCTGGGAATAGACTGCACCAGCTCACAGTGCCTCAGGCGATTAAAACCACAGTGACCCTGAAATCACCCTGTAAGCAAGGAAAGATAGCAAAGTAACTCGTCCCCTGCACCAAATCATCCACTGTGGATCCAAGCACAGAAAACGACAAGATCAGACAGCTAAATGCATCCAATGGCCAAAGGTCAAAAAAAAAATAGAAATCAAGGAAATATGACTCCAACAAAGCAGAATTATCCTAGCTCATCCAATTCGGATGACCTCACACAAACAGAAACACATGAAAACGTTGACAATACTGCACTTTGGAAAGTGATAGAGTCCCTGCAAGAAGAACTTAAATCTATGAAGGAATTCAAAGAAGCCACAATTCTACAACTCAAAACAAGGAACAACACCATTAAAGAGCTCCAAGCCAAGGTGACAGAGCTTGAACAGGAAAAGGACAAAGCTATGAAAGATTTTCATACAAAAACAAGCAAGCTGGAGAAGGAAATGTACAAAACGAACAAAACCATATAAGACATGAAAATAGAAATAGAAACAATAAAGAAAACACAGTCAGAGTTAAAAGAGGAAGTGGAGAACCAAGGGAAGAGAACAGGAACTACGGTGTGAGTATCAACAATAGGATGCAAGACATGGAAGACAGGATCTCAGGCATGGAAGATTCAGTGAAAGAAATCAGTACAACATCCAAAGAAAATGAGAAGGCTAAAAAATCTCTCACCCACAACATCCAAGAAATCAAGAACTCAATGAAAAGACGGAACCTAAGAATTATAGGTATAGAGGAAAGAGAGGACTCCTGACTCCAAGTCCAGGAAATATCTTCAACAAAATCATAGAGGAAAACTTACCAAACCTGAAAAAAGAGATGTCAATAAAAATCCAAGAGGCTTACAGAACACCAAACAGATTAGACCAGAAAAGAAACTCCTCTCGCCACACAATAATTGAAACTCCAAATGTACAGAACAAAGAAAGAATATTAAAAGCTGTAAGAGAAAAAGGTCAAGTCACATACAATGGCAGACCCATCAGAATTACACCTGACTTCTCCTCAGAAACTTTAAAAGCTAGAAGGGCCTGGTCAGATATACTACAAGTCCTGAGAGATCATAGGTGCCCAGCCAGACGACTTTACCCAGCAAAACTCTCTATCAACATAGATGGAGAAAACAAGATATTCCATGACAAAATCAAATTTAAACAATATCTACCCACAAACCCAGCCCTACAGAAAATCCTAGAAGGAAAATCCCAACCCAGAGAAGAAAACTCCACTCAAGAAAACAAAGGGAATAGAAAACCCCCCAGCAACTAAACCAAAAGAGGAACAGGACCACCGCCTATACCAAACTAATGGGAAATAACAACCCCAGGTCACTAATATCCATCAACATCAATGGACTCAACTCCCCAATAAAAAGACATAGGTTTACAGAGTGGATCCGCAAGCAAGACACTTCCTTATGCTGTATACAAGAGACACATCTAATTATGAAAGATAGACACTGCCTCAGAGTAAAGGGCTGGGAAAAGGTTTTCCAAGCAAATGGACCCAGGAAGCAAGCTGGAGTAGCCATCCTAATATCAAACAAAACAGACTTCCAACTGACGTTAATGAAGAAAGACAAAGAAGGGCACTATATACTCATTAAAGGGAATATTCATCAAGAGGAAATCTCAATACTGAACATCTATGCCCCAAATACAAAGGAACCTACTTTCATAAAAGAAACACTTCTAAAACTTAAAGCGCACGTCGATCAAAAATCATTAGTAGTGGGAGACTTCAACACCCCACTCACAACAATGGACAGATCATCAAGAGAGAAGACAAACAGAGAAATATTGAGTCTAACAGAGATCATGAAACAAATGGACCTAACAGATATCTACAGAACGTTTCATCCAAACACAAAGGAATGCACCTTTTTCTCAGCACACCACGGAACCATCTCCAGAATCGACCACATAGTTGGTCACAAGGATAGTCTCAATAGTTACAAGAAAATTGAAATAACACCTTGTATCTTATCAGACCACCACGGAATACAGCTGGTCTTCAACAGCAAAAGAATCAACAGAAAGCCTACACACACATGGAAATTGAACAGCTCCTTACTGGATGACCACTGGGTCAGGGAAGAAATAAAGAAGGAAATCAAAGACTTCTTAAAATCCAACGACAATGAAGACACAACATACCAAACCTATGGGATACATTGAAAGCTGTGCTACGAGGAAAGTTCATAGCACTAAGTGCTTTCAAAAAGAAAATTGTGACAGCTCATATTAGTGAACTAAAAGCTAAGCTGGGTGAATTGGAAAAAAAAGAAACAAACACTCCCAAGAAGAGCAGAAGGCGGGAAATCATCAAACTTAGGGCTGAATTCAACAACTTAGAATGAAAAAGAACGATACAAAGAATCAATGAAACCAAGAGTTGTTTCTTTGAGAAAATCAACAAAATAGACAGACCCCTAGCCAAATTAACTAAAAGGCAAAGGGAAAGAACCCAAACCAACAAAATCAGAAATGAAAAGGGAGAAATAACAACAGACATTGAGGAGATCCAGAAAATATTCGGGCATTATTTTAAAAACCTATATTCCACTAAATTTGAAAACCTAAGTGAAATGGACAATTTACTCGATAAATTCCACCTATCAAAACTAAATCAAAATAAGATTAACAGCTTAAACAGCCCCATAACACCCAAGGAAATAGAAACTGTCATTAATAATCTCCCAACCAAAAAAAACCCAGGGCCAGATGGCTTTAGCACGGAATTCTACCGGACCTTCAAAGAGGAACTAACACCATTACTTTTCAAACTCTTCCACCACATAGAAACAGAAAGAACACTGCCAAACTCATTCTATGAGGCCACTGTCATTCTGATTCCTAAACCACACAAAGACCCAACAAAGAAAGAGAACTTCAGACCAATCACCCTCATGAACATAGATGCAAAAATACTTAATAAAATACTAGCAAACCGAATTCAAGAACACATCAAAAGTATCATACACCATGATCAAGTAGACTTCATCTCTGGAATGCAGGGATGGTTCAATATACGAAAGTCTATCAATGTAATTCACCACATAAACAAGATGAAAGAAAAAAGCCACATGATAATCTCGCTAGATGAAGAAAAAGCATTTGACAAAATCCAACACCCCTTCATGCTAAAAGTCCTGGAGAGAACGGGCATAAAAGGACCATATCTAGAAATAAAAAAGGCAATATACAGCAAGCCAGTAGCCAACATCAAATTAAATGGAGAGAAGCTTGAAGCATTTCCTCTAAACTCAGGGACAAGACAAGGATGTCCACTTTCACCATATCTCTTCAATATAGTACTTGAAGTCCTTGCTAGAGCAATAAGACAACTAAAGGAGATCAAAGGGATAAAAATTGGAAATGAAGAAGTCAAATTATCCCTATTCGCAGATGATATGTTTGTATACATAAGCGACCCCAAAAACTCCACCAAAGAACTCTTACAGCTGATAAACAACTTCAGCAAGGTGGCTGGATACAAAATTAACTCAAAAAAATCAGAAGCCCTTCTTTATACAACAAACAAATATACCGAGAAAGAAATAAGGGAAACAACCCCCTTCACAATAGCCACAAACAACATAAAATACCTGGGGGTAACTTTAACCAAGCATGTAAAGGACCTATATAACAAGAACTTCAAGCCCCTGAAGAAAGAAATGGAAGAGGCCTTTAGAAGATGGAAAGGTCTCCCATGCTCATGGATAGGTAAGATCAACATAATAAAAATGGCTATCCTACCAAAAACAATATATAGATTTAATGCAATTCCTATCAAAATACCAACACAATTCTTTATAGACCTGGAAAAAGCTATTATCAACTTCATATGGAACAACAAAAAGCCCAGAATAGCTAAATCAATCCTGTCCAATGAAAAAACATCTGGAGGTATCACCATCCCAGATTTCAAGCTGTACTACAGAGCAACAGTAATAAAAACAGCATGGTACTGGTATAGAAACAGACCAGTGGATCAATGGAATCGAATTGAAGACCCAAACATGGACCCACACACCTATGGCCAACTAATCTTTGACAAAGAAGCCAAAATCACACAATGGAAGAAGGACAGCATCTTCAACAAATGGTGCTGGTCCAACTGGATGTCCACTTGCAAAAGATTGAAATTAGACCCATACCTATCACCTTGTACCAAACTTAAATCCAAGTGGATCAAAGACCTTAACATAATGCCGGCCACACTAAAGATACTAGTAGAAAAAATAGGAGAAACCCTCAAACTCATTGGCACAGGTGACAACTTCCTGAATAGAACACCAACAGCTCAGGACCTGAGATCAACAATCAATAAATGGGACCTCAAGAAACTGAAAAGCTTCTGTAAGGCTAAGGACACTGTCATTCGAACAAAACGGCAACCAACAGACTGGGAGAAAATCTTCACCAACCCCACATCTGATATAGGGCTATTATCTAAAAGCTACAAAGAACTCAAGAAACTAAAAGCCAAGAAACCAAATAATCCAATCAAAAAATGGGAGATGGAGCTAAATAGAGAATTCACAAAGGAGGAATCCCTAAGGGCTGAGAGACACCTGAAGAAATGTTCAACATCCTTAATCATCAGAGATATGCAACTCAAGACGACCCTGAGATTCCACCTAACACCTGTTAGAATGGCTAAGATAAAGAGCTCAAATGATAGCGCATGTTGGCGAGGGTGTGGAGAAAGGAGAACCCTACTCCATTGCTAGTGGGAGTGCAGGCTTGTGCAACCACTATGGAGGTCTGTCTGGCGATATCTTAGAAATCTAGGAATAACCTTGCCTCAGGACCCAGCCATACCACTTCTGGGTATACACCCAAAGGACCTCTCACGGAGACATAGGGAAGTCTCCTCATCTATGTTCATAGCAGCCTTATTTGTAATACCTAGAAATTGGAAACAACCCAGATGTCCCTCAACTGAAGATGGATTAAAAATTGTGGTACATCTATACAATGGAATATTACCCAGCTATAAGAAACAATGAAATCATGCAATTTGCAACCAAATGGATGGATCTAGAGGAGCTCATCCTGAGTGAGCTAACCTAGTCTCAGAAGGATGCACATGGCATCTATTCACTTATAGTAGGATTTTAACTATATCATACAGGATATCTATACTACAATCAACACACCAAAAGGAACATGGACATAATTTTTTTTTTATCTTTTTCTTTTTCCTTCTTTTTTCTTTTTTCTTTTTCCTTTTCCCTTCTCTTTTTACTCTCTTTTTTTGTGGATATTCTTTTTTTTTGTGGGTTTGTGTGTTTGTTGGTCTTTTTTTCAGTATTCCCCCAGTAGCAAGGAGACACCTTGCACTGGCAGTACTGCCTCGTAGGCCCCCGGAGAATGAAGAGGCTCTTTGCCCTCATATGACTCCTGATCTGTGGTGAGAGACTGTTAGGCAGGGACACTCCACCCCAGAGGAACAAGACGGAAGGGTCAGGGGGTAGAGCATGGGAGGGTGGGGCTGGGAAGTGGGAAAAGAGGACAATATGATAAGGATGTAACCTGAAGCAAAAATTTATTAACTAAAAAAAAAGGGCAGGTGGCAGGGCTGAAACATTGTGAATGGAATAGAGGATACAGCCATTCGGCCTGGTTTTGCAGACCTCCAGGTGTTGAGAAGACATGGAGCTAAGGTAAAATACAAGAGAATTGTGGTGTTGGCCCATGCCTTTGACTTCAGTGGAGACGGTGGGGGGGGGGGGGGGGGGGGAGCACCGTAGACTTGGTGGTCTTATGTATTCTGGAGTCATACGGAGCGGGGTAGTGAGGGTGCATACTCTTGGTCCCACCATTCAAGAAGAGTACACCCTTGGTCCCAGCTCCCAGCACACTGGAGACAGAAACGGGCAGATCCCGGAGCTCAGGGTCAGCCTGATGCAGGGCAAACTCTAAATAGAGTAAGACTTCGATCCAGGAGTGATGGAACACATCTTTGATCCCTTCAGATGGGAAACACAGGTCTCTGATCCCAATAATTAGAGTTCAGAGACACACACATGGGATTTGGGGGGACCTAGGTTTGGAGGCTACTTACAAAAGGCCTTCTCGATGCAGGCAGATTGTCCTTTGGGATCTCAAAATATATACACTGGAACTGGTTTAGCTCCAAGGTGACAGAATGATTTCTTCTTTAACCTGGATTGAAAGATAACGCTTTGTATGTTGTCAGAAGGCCAAATTTGCTTCAGGAGAAGTACTACCTAGACCCCCCCCCAAAAAAAGAGGGCAATTGTCCCAAGGTAGGGATTGGGGCAGGGCTCTGTTCTTATCTTTCCAGGAGAACCGAAGCGTCCATTAGGGGAGCCCGGGGACGGCTGGACAGCGGAAACCTCAGCAGATAGCAGAATCAGGCACCAAGGAGGACGAGTGACCCAGTTGATTCTGCCTGGCAGACTTCCTCAATAGCTGTCTCCATCGGGGGCCTGCAACCACCACGGCAATCCAATGTCGCTGGGACCGTTCAGCTCTACACAATGCCCTGGCTGGAACCTCAGTGAAGCCTGCAAGATCATCTTCTGCCTACAAAACCCTTAGGTCATCTAAACAGCTGAGAACAGAAGGACTGAACATAAAAGGAGTGTACTAACATTTTTAATCATTTTTTCCATTTGGGTTCGGGCCCCAAACAGGTCTACTACGACCCAAATGAGCAGGAAGTCACTTTAAGAGAGCGATGTCCCATGCCCAGAGGGTGGGGAAGGTGTTTCTCCGCCGTTCTTTTTGGTTATTTGAAGGATAACTGAAAACTCTGATATTTAAGGGAAGTGATTACAAGCTGATAAATGGTCTTCTTTAATGGGTTTTGGAGGTTAGCCCCAGGGAATTCCTACTTTTCCTTTTCTGTATCCTTCTTCCTCTCCTATGTGGGAGTGCATAGGCTTGAGAAAAATGAGATATAGACATAGCACAGGAAGGTCCAAGAAGAAGGGGAAGATTATTGAATATGCCCTTATACCTCTGTATATTGATACAAAATTAGTAGTTTATTAGGCTAAAGTGGTATTGACCATTGTTTATTGTGCAAAAATAAGATTGTATTGGATTACATCGGTATTGATCATTGTATATTGATACAAAATTAAGATTATAGTTGGCCACAATGGTATTGACCCTTGTATATGGACGTAATATTAAGATTATATTGGGCTACATAGGCATTGATCTTTGTATATTGATACATAATTAAGAGTATATTTAACCACAATTGAATAGATCTTTGTATATTGATATAAAATTAAAGGTAACGCTTCCTAATGGTATCATACCTAGAGATACTTAAAAAGAAAATGTGAAGCTCTGGCCTCTTGATACCAACCATCTAAAACGGTCTAGGATAGTTAAGTAAAACAAACTCCTAGTCATGCAAACATGTCACTTTGTTAGCTACTATGACAGTCTATCACAGATATTCTCTAAACTACCCAGTAATCAAGTTGCTAAGAGACAAGCAACATTTGCTTATCTAAATACAAGAGATGGATAGGGCATCTTCAAAAACCCCAAGAGATCTGCAGAATATGGCATTCAAAGATGTTATCTTAAATTAAGATTTTCTTTTTTTGTTGATATCGAGACATATCAGCGCCTGACAGCACCCCCTATTCTACTCCAAGTAGAAGATAAGCATCGAAGAACCTCCACTGTAAGATGGTTGAATTAGTGGCAAGCCTTTCTCTTGGCATGAAAAAACCCCTTGCACCAACTGCAGACAGATTGCTGTCCAAAAAGGACAAAACTTGGTAGCAGGGAAGTCGACAGCCTAACTCTGCCAAGACAGGGCAGGTAAGTCCTTCATAATCCCTGCTCTACAACAAATGTCTGTCATAGAAACAGGACCCAAAGGCTGAAGACTGATGCAGGAATGTATGGAGAGAAAATGGGAACTGTCCTGGCAGTCATTGGTATGTCCTTTCTTAGTTTTGGAAGCTGCAGGCCCTGCATTTCCTATATAAGCAGATATACTTATCCCTCTCAGGTCTCTGAGGTGGTTGAAGAATAGACAGCTAGAGTCTCATAGTTAAATTTGAGTTGTTTAGGAATCAAGAGGGTGTTATAGATCTAAGAAGATACTCTTAAAAGTGTGTTGCAAGTTAGAATGAATGTTGAGTCAGATATAGACCTTTAAACTCATGGAGTTGGTTGGATAGTAGAATGTTAAAGTCAGGGGCCAAATATGTATAAACTGGACATTGGGAAGGTATACTGGGCCAATTTACTCTCATAAATGTGGCATATTTATATCTGTTGTTTTGTATAATACTTACTGTTATAAGAGAAGGAACCATCTGTTGGACTTAAAGGGGAAACTTCTGGGGGGAAGAGGGTGGAAGGGCGGGATAGGAAGGGGGAATAGGGAGGGGTTTGTGACTGAGATGTAACTTGAAGAAAAAAAAAATAAAGTATTTAAAAAAAAAAAGAAGAAGATTCAAACCTTACTTTTTATTATTCCAAAGATTGTGTTCTTAAATCATAATATAGGGTTACAAATAGCTTTGTAGACTATATAACCATTTCAACGTTTTTTGCTTAATTCTAACAAGGACTAAGACACTAAAACACAACTACTTGGTCTTAAACAACCAATCTGCCACTACTTAATGTATAGACTTTGCTCAGCTATCCTCAAAGATGAAGCAGGTATAAGAAACAATTTTATAACTTTTCGTATGGATTAAATAAGAAATTTAATATAAATTACTTAACATAACATGATGGCTGATATTAGATTTTGGACAGTACCTTCTCAATGAAGCAAATATAAAAAAACTAATCATTAGGATTGATCAGAAATATGATGGTAGCAACCTGCCATAGCTGATAGGGTATGGGCCAGGTCTGCAATGATGGACTATTCAAGTATGATTATATGGATAATAAATAATATGAGAGTTGTGATAACACCAGTTCTGAAACATCTAGCCATCAAAAAATGACAATGGAACTGACCAAAAACCTGAACTAAATTTTACAGGGTCTGGTTGCAACTTTAATTGGAATTCTGAAGTCAGAGTGCTCAAGATCTGCTTGTGTACATAACTTGTTAAACTATTAATGTGTACTACATTAATGATGATTCAGCAGTATTTAATTATTATGACAAAAATAGCTACTATGTATTAAAGCCAATGATGCTGTCAGCAGGGTGCTGATATTTTTATACATACTAATTCATGGAGTTCATACATGTTTCTTACAAAGTAAAGTCAACTTCCTTCTGGTCTTTGTATTAAGAGACACAGGAGACCTACAGAGTAAACTAAGCTAGGCCCATGGGGGCTCACAGAGACTGAACTACCAAACAAAGGGAATACATGGGCTAGATCTAGGCCCCCTCTACATATGTAGCAGCTGGGTAGCTTGTTTTCATGTGGGTCCCCTAACAATTGGAGTGTGTAGAAAAAACTGTTAAATTATTTACTAGTATTTACATTATGGTTAATTGGATCAGCAGTGTTAATCTTTAACCTGCCATTAAAAATGAGCACACACAGACACATGATGGATTTTAACAAGCCTTGGTCTGAATTGTGCAATCTTAGTCAATCTAAGCTAGCTCTTAATTCTATTCCCCAAATATGACCCCATATATACATACATTACCTTGGACAGCTATTCTCCATGGTATGCTAATGGTCCAGGCCAGATGGAATGAGATTCTTTTCTCTAACCCATGGCATGTGTCCTCCTATAAGCATATTTATGCTGCTCTCTTCTTCTTCTCTTTTCCTTCTTCTCTTTTTCTTCTTCTGGAGGTTTCTTCTTTTTTACTTCTGGCTTCTTCTTGAGGTTACTTTTTTTTTTTGTCTTTATCATACTTTGTTATAAACTGTGTGAGACAGAGTTTTTGTATATCGAAACAGACCACACTGACCAATTCATGAGTATCAAATCTTTTGTTCGTTTTTCAAGTTGGGGTTTCTCTGTGTAACACTGGCTGTCCCAGACTAGCTTTGTTGACTAGGCTGGCCTCTAACTCAGATATCTGCCTGCCTCAGCCTCTGCCTCTACTGGGATTAAAGGCATGTGCCACAATGCCTGGCACATGAATATCAAATTTTAAGAGGCTGGTTAGAACTAGAGGGATGGCTCAGTGGAGAATAGTACATACTATTCTTACAGAGGTTTCCGGATCCACAGTGGATGATTCACAACCACCTTTACCTCTATGGGTTCAGAGAAATCCAAGGCCTCTGGCCTCCTTAGCCTCCTGCCCTCATGTGCATGTGCCCAAATACAAATACATACAGGAAATAGAAGAGAAGCATCCAGAAGAAGGATAAGAAGCCAGAGGAGCAGGAAGGAGAACACATACCATGGGTTAGTGTGGTAGGGTTAGTGAAGTTAATGTAGCATTAACTTCATAGGGATTTTGGATTAGGAGAAGGTTGGTGTTTCAGGTAAAAGATATTGGCTGAACCAATTATGACTTCCATTTGCCATTGAAGGGCATTGCTAAGAAGTCTCACAGATGATGCCTTTGGTAATGGAATCATGGTACCACAGGATGAACTTTTGTAGGGGTGTGCCTTGAAAAAGCCTGCCAAAAACTATGGCAATGAGAATAGAGGATATCACCCTGAGATCAGCATGACAAAAATGATTTAATTTGGGAGTCCACATGGCCTCCAGTCCTACCACCTCCTTCTTATTCCTTCTGACAACACATGCTGAGAGACCATGGCCATCCATCACCATTTTGCACTGACCTGCCAGGAGTCCACACTGTAGCAACATTAGTAGAGTAAGATCACTGTGGTCCAGCACAGAACCTGCCATAGAATTGTTGAGACAGGGTCCTTTGTTGGAGCTCCGGGGTGCCAGAGCAGAGAGTCCATTGGAATCATCTACCTTGGAACTCCAGAGCATCAGAATGGTGGTGAGCAAGGCAAAAATTTTGAGGCAGTTTGAATGGCATTCAGTCTTGAAAATAATTTAGCCCTAGGACCACAGAGGCACTTCTTGGCTCATTGGAAAGATGGCCTTACAACAGTGGTTGAAACATTAATTTTATTTTGGCCTTAGGAACTGACAAATAAGGCTCATAGACTTTAAGATTGAGAAATCTATTGGAAACCAACCAACTCTACGGACCTATGCCAAGAGTATTAATATCCTTCTAAGAAACTTTGTTAGTGTTAAGTGTTTTTTATAGGTATTAGAGTATTCTATGCATTAAGATATCCTTAGTTAGATTATAGATTTTAGAATTAAGGTTTGGGTTGGGTTTTAGTAGTTAGGAACTTTATAGATAACTGTTAAGTATTAATAAATATATGTGTGATAAATAAAAAATTTTCTGTTACAGGTTAGAGAAAAGAACCTCATTCCACTTGGCCTGGACCATCAGCATAGCATGGAGAATAGCCACCCAAGGGGACATATTTATATATGGGGTCATATTTGGGGAATAGAATTAAGAGCTTGCTTAGATTGACTAAGATTGCACAATACAGGCCAAGGCTTGTTAAAATCCATCATGTGTCTATCTGTGCTCATTTTTAATGGTGAGTTAAGGATTAACACTGCTGACCCAATTAACCGTAATATAAATACCGGTAAATGATTGAACAACTGTTTCTAAAAAGCAGTGGGTCTGTCTCTGACTATGTGGCCTGCCTTTGGATCCCTTTTCCCTAGCTGGACTACCTTGTCTGGTCTCAGCCAGAGAGGATGTACTTAGTCCTGCTGCAACTTGATGTGCCAGGGTGAGTTGGTACCATGGAGGAGGGAAGAGATAGGGGGTGTGATGGTGGGACTGGGGAAGAGGGGAAGTGGACTGAGATCAGGATGTAAATTGAGTGAATAAACTAAATAAAAGGGAAAAAGAAAAAAGAAATAAAAGGAAAGAAAAAAGAAACAGACATAAACACAAGGTTTAAATGGCTTGGCCAAGGGCCTACAATATCAAAACTGGAGACATTTAAGCTGTTGCTCCTGCCAAAATAATTACTGACTTCAAATTAGGAGTGACTGGGAAATGTATACATTGGAAGACTTAACCTAATGCTTCTTAGCATAATTAGTTATTCTCCTGCTCAAACTAAAAAAAAAAAAAAAAAATCAAAAATTACCATCAAGCCCAACCCAAATAAATTCAATTTTAAGTTGAGACATCATTTAATCTTTCAAATTGTTAAAAGACTGAAACACACAGTCAAACATTAGGTGGAGCTCCGTGAACCCTATATAAGAGGGTGAGGAGGAATAGAGAGATCCGATCCAAGGAGTCAAGATCAACACATGAAGATTAACAAAACCAACCAAGCTAGGCCCCTAGAGGCTTATAGAGCTGAAACGTTAACCCAAAAAAAAAAAAAAGTAAAAAGCTTAGACTAAACCTAGTCCTCCCTATACAAATATAGATGATAGTCAACTTTATTGTCATACAGCTCCCTTAGCAAGTTGGGGTCAGTCTTAGTGTAGAACTTTGTTGCCTTTTAGTGAGACACTTTACCTTAACTGAACTGCCATGTCAGGACCTAAAGCAAGAGGAATCTCTTAGCCCTCATGTGACTGATGAACTGAGGAGTGCTGATATATAGAGATTCTCCACACTGGAGGAGAAGGTAGATGGAAGAGGGAGTAGAGGGTTAGAGGGTGGTGCTGGGAGGGGAGGAGAGAGGAGACTGTGATCAAGATGTAACTGGAATTAATAAATAAATGTTAACAAATAGAGGAAAGGAAAGATTAAGCAATGTTACAAAAGTTCAGGATAACAACAACATTAGCAGTTTTTGTAGGAATGTAAGAGTGTGTGCAAATAACCAAGTCGGCTATATTTAGGATTTGAAAGAAGAATCTAGAAGATATATACATATATATATATGATATATTACATGTACACATGAGTTGCATGTATATGTATATTTATTATATATAATATATGTATATAATGAATCATTTAGCAGAAAAATCCAATGTAGAGTTTAAGAGTACAAGCTACAGAAACATTGTCTATGTTCAAATTCTAACATTTTCTACTTACCACTGTGATTTGAGGAGATTATGTGTCTTTTCTACCATTATTCTAGGTTTATTTCTCTTATTATATCAAGAAGTAAATGAACTGAGAGTAGCTTAGCAGACCTTTGATATCACAAGGCATGTGCTAAGTACTTGAAAAATGTTATGTCTGGAGCCTGGAGGCTATGGCTAAGGGGTAGATTGCTTACTTTGAAAATAACAAATTTTCTTTTCTCATTTATACAAATGAGAGTGTTTATAAAAGCAACTTAAAAACATTTTCATGTCTCAATCTTCTTATAACTCTAAAAGAGACTGAGATTTCTAAAGATCTTTTAAAATAATCCTCTTTTTTCATTAATATCACTCATAAAAAGAAAATTAAACATTTTATTAATTTATTCTGAAATACCAATTATGAACACCTCATATGGTAAGATGAATATTGTATTTTAATAAAGATAACTATTTTCCCACAAAATGTTAGCTAAGAGCACGGTGGAAATTTTCACTTTTGCACATCTTTTTAATCCTGGGCCTAAGGAGGACAGCTCAATTTTCCTATGGACTCTAGATGTAGTGTGATGCAACATGCGGTCTGGACGGAAGTCTGTGAAAATGTAGTTGCACATAGATATGTAGGTGAGAAAAGGAGAGGGGTTTTACTTAGATTTTCTGAGTAGATGGACATTTTTCCTTCATATCACACCAAAACTTGAAACTTCATAACGACAATCTCAATGTAAGTCAGTGAGCATTACTCCCTGTAACACTGTACTTTGTTTCATTGAGAGTCATGTTTTTCCTTTGAATGAGATTTCACTTTGCAGGGTTCTCTAACACTGAAACCATGAGCAAATGAAACAATCTCCAGCACTGCCCACTGGCTATGCATTTCTGAATATTGCTAGGACATGAAAGAAAACAGAGGAACTGAACTAGAATTGGTAGGCTACTAAGCACCACGCGTTGACAGGACAGCATACTTGGAAAGAGAATACTGCACAGACATGAGCTCACAGACGAGTTCCTTAGACACACAGTGGACTATTGATGGTAAACAAATGCATGCATTTGCTTGTGCATTTTTAAACTTGACTTTTTATTTGTGTATCAGCCTGGCCCTGTTGGAAGTGAGTGTGTTTGGGTATTTCTCTTAGAAATATTCTAGAATGATAAAGTATCACTTGATTCAGAAATAGAAGGTGCTTTCTCTTGGATTCAAGACTGTCTGGGACTGACATGAGACCCAGATGGCTCTGGGCAGTTCACAGTGAACTCCTTTGTTGAACTATTGGATTTTGCATTAGTTCTCAAGTGTTTTCTATAAAAGTCATCTTCACAACATTTAAAATAGTAGATAATAGCTCTTCATCCTTGTAGAGTTAACCAGTGTTTCCCCATAATTTAAATTTTATATCAGAGGGGATGGAAAGATTGTAAGAGCCAGAGGACCAGGGTATCTACTTCTAGATAGTTTCTCCCCAAAGACAAAGAGGAGAGGTCATGAAGTGAAAATGGGTAGAGGAAGGGGTGGAAATTAAAGAAGTTGGGCAGGGGAGATGTGATGCTAATATGTGAAGCTAATGTGGTCAAAATACATTGTATGAAATTATGAAAGAATAAAATATCTTTTAAAAATGTTTTTCTGGTAGGTTTATCTACAGTATTAAATTGCTGGCAACCATCATTATTTCATTTATATACTAGAAAATGAACATTTGAGTCCCTTCCAGCATGTTTTCTCTTTGAAACAGTTCACTAGACTATCATACTAAAATATGTCCTCAACTCATTTATGTATATGGCCATCACACAATCGGTTACTTAGTAACAATGATGGTGCTCTGGAAATGTTTGTTGAACAGAAATATACTATGACATTCTGTTCTGCTCTAGATTGACTATAGAAAATGTTTGGCTAAATCAAAATAAGTACGCTTTGTCTTATAGACTAGTTACAGACTCACACAAAAGTGCTCGTGTGTGAATCCTACCTCTCCAGTGCAGGAAAAAAATGAGCCTAACATGTTTCTAATTTCTGCTTTAAGACACATTTGAATCTTGATCTTCAAAAAACCTTATATATATATTCATATATATATAACTACATTTTGAAGCCAAAAAAAATGAAGTACACATTTTTAACCAGGATATGTGTGCAACTTCACATATCATCTATAGGGGGAAGAGGGTCAGAGGGCAGGACTGGGAGGGGTGTAAGGAGGGCACTGTGATGGAGATGTACCCTGAAGTAATAAATAAACATAAAAAAAATTGTCTTGGTTCACATCACAACTACCTCACTGAATTATGACTTTTCTATTGTCCCTTTTCCTTTCCTTTGTTTTGCATGGATGTTCTTTCACACGCTTGTAATTGCAATTATGTATCTCTTAGCCTTTGAAAGTCTTCTCCAACTCAGTTCTTTGCCCTATTCAGTAATAGGGTTTAGTTTTTAAGGTAACCTCTGCTTTTAGTAATAATAAAAAATTGTATGTCCAGTCTCATTTCATTTTATAATGCTGGTTTCCTTAGCAATGAATGGAATTAGAAATAGGAATCTTAGCATAAAGGGCCACAGCACATGTGAGTATAGGTGACATACAGAAGTAGATATCTCTGGAGCTTTGTCACTAAGAGGAATTAGAAAAGTTGTGTCTTTTCATAGTCTTGAGTTCATGTTAATTTTCCAGAATTAAAGCAATTTTAATTAAAAATTAAAGAAATACACCAACTGTATCTTGGTTTTTGGGAGTCTTTTTTTTTTTTTTGAAAACATTGTTTTATCACCAGTGACTCTACTACCATAACAAATCTATAAAGTTCGATCTTAATTCAAAAACAGAGAAAACTCCAACTGACTTGAACATGAGAACTACAGCTCTGTGCATGAGTAGGTAACAGTAGAGTGACCGCCTGACAGCGCTTTCTTCATGTGGACTATATGCAACGGGCTACAGCCTCTGTAGACGGCAAATATTAGTCGTGATGTTATGCAACACCATATGCAAATATTTTGCCAGTTATTTTATGGATTGTTTTCGGGCTAGAGGTTTTGTATAATGAATAAATCACTTACCAGGAAAGCCTAAGGTTCAGAAATCAGATCCCCAGAACCCACAGAAAAGCTGGAAAGGAACACAGATTGACTAAAGCATAAGGAGCCAGGAGACTGAATATGAGAAGAAGTTCAGCAAACAGAGTATTTGTCATCAATACAGTGTCAAATTTCAACTCCTGCAAATGCTTTGTTCAGGACATTTTGCATGGTACAATTCACATGCAATTAAAAAAAACATAGAAGCATTTAATTCTGACACATATAACAATCTGTTCCACAATCAAGAGAATGTAGCAAGTATTGTGATTGTGAAGTAAGTGCAACAGAGGATCATAAGTTCCTCTTAGAACTTCTGACTGTTGCCTCCATGGCCATGTACCCTTAGTCATGGGATTCTTACAATCACTTGGCTTTTTAATCAGTTGGGAAGATCTAGTGCATCCTTTTCACACAGACTGTGTTAGAATACAGAAGTACCCAGAGATATGTATTATGTGTTATCAGTATGTTGTCTGAATATATAATACCAGGTCTTTAGTATATTCTTGGACCATAATATCTATAATCGCTTCAGTTCAAAATTAATGCATAACAATGCCTGTATTCTTCTCTGACATTTGTGTATTATCACAATTGTATTGGTGATAGGCAATGATTAGAACTATACTTTAAGTGTTTATTGGAAAAGTCTGTAAAAGAGAATGTGAGAATTAACTAGGAAATCTATTACAAGTATAAAAATAGAAAGTGGGCAGTAAGTTAGCCCAAAATTTTGGCAACAGAAACAAGAAGAATGGGATGAACTTTACAGGCTGTGGAGATAAAGTTACCAAATTTTACTTTGCATGTAAATAGCCAGTTTTATCAACCTGGTTAACAGATTCAAAAGTTGATGAGTAATTAAATTTTATTTAGATTTATTACATTTTTTGTGATGATTAGTAAAAAAAGGACAATGTCAGGAATGGTCCCAATTTTTGAAAAAAGTAAACAGCATGCACATTACAAGTAATACTACTTTTGTAGACAGGACAAGTTACATAAGTCGAAGCCTTAGAGGATTTGAGAGAGGAGGGAAAGAGAATGTGGAAAGCCACATTTGGATTTAGATAGTGAAGCTACAAAACGAGGTAGCAAGGTCTAGATTGGGGAAAAAAAAACATTTAAAACACAGACATGAATCTCATGTGAGATTCAAAACCTGAAGAGTGTAAGTATGTGAGTTAGGTGTTTTTCCATAAACACAGCAGCACTCTCGAAACATCCTGAATATGAATTTTTCAAGCTTATTCTTTATTCTGATATCCCCTTCCTCAGTAGAAGGAATTGTGTTTTAATCTATATGAAAACACCTAAGAGTTCACAGTTAATGCTCTTATTTAATGTTTTGTATGCTAAATTGTTCTCTCACAGATTGACCATACACACCAATTACTAAAATACCAATGCTCTTAAATATGTTTTCCATAGAATCCACCTTGGTTCAAAGAGATGTTTCCCAAGTTTATTTGAGTACAATGCCCACTGTTGAATGAAAAGTCAGTGTGGATTTAATATTCACAGAACATAATTTGAACAATACTAATCTACATAATTTTCAAAATTGTTTTCTGTTTTCCTATATATTTCTCTACATGTCATCTAGCAGGAATAATTGAAACAGTTTTCACCTTAAAAATTGTTTCACTTTTACTAGTTAATCCCTAATATTTCCACATGCTAGAAAAATTTTTATTTGAATCTTTCAATTAATGACCCATGTTCACATTTATTGCCTTATTTTTTGTATTTTACAAGCTAATATTTTTCCTAAGAACTCTTCCAGCTCTAAAATGTTGTGACTCTCTACAATAGGTATTCACTATTTTTCTAATGGCAAAAACTTTTCTTAAGAACTTTTTTATGAGGCAAATTAGTATGAAAGCTGAGTTAGATATAGAACTTTAAACTCATGGAGATGGTTAGATAGTAGAATGTTAAAGTCAGGTGCCAAATACATATGGACTGGACATTGGGAATGTATGCTAAGCCATATAACTCTTATAATTGTGGCCTATTTATTTCTGTTGTTTTGTATTGTATTTATAGTTATAAGAAAAAGAACCATTTGTTGGACTAAAAGGGAGAGCTGGTGGGGGGAGGGAAGAAATACCTTAAACTAAAAAAAAAAAAAAAAAAAAGAAGGGAAGAGGATGGGGAGTTGAGGGGGAGGAGGGTGCAAGGGTGGGACTGGAGGGGAGAGTAGGGAGGGGATTGTGATTGAGATGTAACTTGAAGAAATAAAAAATAAATTATTAAAAAAAGAACTTTTTTGTTAGTATGGCTTTACTGGGAGGTATACATACTGGATCTATAAAATAAAAGCTTCTGGAATCTGTTCAAGTATAACAGTATTCCTTAGAGCTATCATATAACTAAGACTCTTGGGTGTGAAGTGAATTAGATATAAAATCTCTAATTAGATTACTGTTAAATGAATTATCTAAATGATTCACAATATCTGGCTGATAAGATGGTTATCATTATGTACAATAAATGAAAAGCACATCAAATTATAACATTTTCAAGATGAAATATAGCATAAAGATTAACTGTTACATACTCTTCAACATGGAAAAAGGAGATTTATGGGATTAAATGATATAAACCACTTTTCAATCAAAACTTGATATCTATGTGTAGAATATATTATATGAACTAAAAGTTTCAGGTATATAACAAAATATTCTCTCTTATTAAATTCAAGAAGAAATATATAAAATAAAGGTATAACTGCTTAAACTAAATATATTATTTCTAAGTATCACTACAGAGATTGTATTACTTTTTGCCAATACATAATAATTAATTTCTAATTTTTTTCCTGATATGTCAGGTGAGCTCTGTGTCACCTGAGGCTATCATAGGCAGGTCTATGTTAACACAAAGAGGAAATTGAGTCATAGAAAAGTTGGAAGCTATTGGACAAGATACAAGCAGATTGCAAGGACAAGTCATTGCCATATAGGAATAGAAGGAAGTAAAAGAAATTTCATCAAAAGACATTAATTTACTCAATTTAAATTCCTTATATACAGGTGTATAATTTAGGAAGGTTCAATAGTGGTATGTTTTCATATGGCTTTTTAGAAGGCCTTTTGTTAGTTATCACTTCCCATATTCCAAATTTTACCCTGCCCTCATCCTCTTCTTCAACTTATCCATTTAATGTTACTTCCTCTAAATCTTACAACATTCTATTCTATTTCCCCTTCTTTGCAAAATTCCCTTTCACAACCTGGTCCCTCAGTAACTATCTAACTTTTGTTGATATTCTAAGTGAAACACACATATCTAAAGGTTAAAAGATAAATCTAAGAGAAAATACGTGTGTTTGTCTTTTATGCTTGGGGTACCTCATGTATGGTGATTGCTTCAAGCTCCATTTATCTTGATATTTCAGCATTTCAATTTCCTTGACAGCTGAATAGTATTCCACAAAAAATATACTATAATTTCTTAATCTTTTCATCAATTACTGGACTTTAGGTAGTTTCCAGTGTCTGACTATTATGAGAAGACTAATTATGAACATAGATGAGCTCAACTATGTATCTCTGCTGTAAAATGTAGATCAATTTTCAGCTTTTGTCTTTTTAGAAATCTCTGCATTATTTCTATAGTGCCTGCCACAATTTGTACTCCCACCATCAGTGAGCAATTTTTCCCCTTTCTCTGCATCCTTGGCAGCATCTAATACCATGTGCTATATTAATTATTGCCATTCTGATTAGGATAAGGTGAAGTTGTAAAGTAATTTTAATTTGCATTTTCCTGATGGCTAAAAATGTTGAACACTTTTAAAAGTGTTTTTCAGCTACTTATATTTAATATTTGAGAATTTTGTTTTTTCTATACTCTATTTTAAAATGTCATTTCTTAGTTTGGGAAGCTGCAGACCCTGTACTTCCTATAAAATCAGATATATTTATCCCTCTCAGGTCTTTGAGGTGATTGAAGAACAGATAGATAAAGTCTCATAATTAAATTTTGAGTTGTTTAGGAGTCAAGAGAGTGTTATACATCTAAGAAGATACTTTTAAAATTGTGTTGCAATTAGTATGAATGTTGAGTCAGATATAGAATTTTAAACTCATGGAGATGTTTAGATAGTAGAATGTTAAAGTCAGGTACCAAATACATATGGACTGGTCATTGGGAATGTACGTTAAGCCATATAACCCTCATAACTGTGGCCTAATTACCTCTGTTGTACTGTATTGTATTTATTATTATAAGAGAAAGAGCCATTTGTTGGACTGAAAGGAGAAACTATGGGGGAAATAAGATATAACTTAAACTTAAAAGAAAAAAAAGGGAAGAGGATGGGGGGTTGAGGGTGGGAGTGTGGGACTGGAGGGGGAATAGGGAGGGGACTGCAATTGAGATGTAACTTGAAGAAATAAAAAATAAAGGAAAAAAATCAAAAAAATATTTATTTTATTTTTGAAATTATAACATATTTATATAATTTCCCTTTTACTTTCCTTCTGCTGTATTTTCCCATATATCCTTCCTTACTCTTTCAAATTCATGTCCTCTTTTTTCATTGATTTTTGTTACATATATATGTGTGTGTCTATCTCTGTCAATCTATCAATAAATCTATCTATTTATCTACCTATCCATCTATCTATCTATCCATCATCTATCTATATCTCAATCTATGTAGATATTCCTAAATAAACACAACCTGCTAAACCAACTGGAAAAAGTCAGGATTCCTCAACCATACACAAAGAACTACAGGCAAGTAAGGAATGCTAAGAGCAAAACAAATCACCTTCCTGAGGAAGTCTTCACTAACTGGTTATCCAAGGCCAAATTGTCACTTCATTTCTCAATTGGGATATTTGTCTTCCTGATGTTCACTCTATTTTTCTTCCTTATTTTACATATTGTAGATACTAAGTCTCTTTCAGATGTACAATTGGTGAAGACATTTTCCTATTCTGTAGGCTGCTGCTTTGCTCAAATGCTGCTGTGTTTAGTCATGTAGAAACTTTTAAGCTTTTTTTAATTGTTGTTCCTAATGCCTGTGCTGTCACTGTCCAGAAAGACCTATGTGCCTATGATTTTAAACCTATTCCCTACTTTCTCTTCTATCATATTCAGGTTACTGGTCTCACGTTGAGGTCCCTGATCCATTTGGAATTGAGCTTTGTACAGAGTGACACATATGGATCTATTTTGATTCTTCTATAGACCGCTCTCTATTTTGTCCAGCGACATTTGCTGAAGATGCTGTGATTTCTCCAGTGTATGCTTCTTTGTCAAAAATCAGGTATCTACCAAAATGTGCAGTTGTATCCACATCTTTGATTTGATTCCATCGATCAACATGATACGATTTTATGCTAATAGCATAATATATTACTATAATTCTGTAGTAACACTTAGAATTAGGGATATTGGTAGCTTCAGTAGTTCTTCTACTATTCAAAATTCTTCCATCTATCCTGGGTCTTTCTGGTTGTTGTTGTTGTCATTGTTTATTCTCTCATATATTAAATCCACAGTACAGTTTCCCCTCCTCCCTCCCCTTCTAGACACTTCTCTCTCCCAATCCATTCCTCCACCTTTTCCTTCAGAAAACAGCGGACATCTCAAGGATATAAACCAGACATGGTACATCAATTTGCAGTAACTCTAGACCCTCATGTTAATGTTGGATAAGGCAACACAGTAGGAGGGAAAGGGTCCCAAAAACAGGCAAAAGAGTCAGAGACAGACCCCACTCCCACTGTTAGGAGTCCCACAAGAAGGCCAAGCTACATAAATATAACATGTATACAGAGTACCCCGTTCAGTCACATGCAGGCTCCCTGAATGTCAATTCAGGCTTTCTTGGATTCTATGAGCCCTGGTAAGTTGATTCTATGGGTTTCCTTGTGGTTTACTTGACCCCTCTGGGTCCTTCCACCTCTTTTTTCTCAGGATTCTTTGAGTGCCACCTAATATTTGGCTGTGGGTCTCTGCTTAAGATTTCTTTTTCAATTTCTAGGAAGAATTGTGTTGGAATTTTTATGGGGGTTGCATTGAATCTTTATACTGCCTTTGGTAGGATGGCCACTTTCAGAATATTAATCCTATTGACCCATGACCATGGGATATGCTTCCATCTTCTGATTTTTTTTCAATTTTTTTTTCTTCAGTGTCTTAAAGTTTTTGTCATATAAGCCTTTTGCTTTGTTGATTAATGTTATTCTAAAATGAATTGTTTAGGCTATTGTGAAAGATACTGCTTCCCTGACTTATTTGTCAATATGTTTGCCATTTGTATACAGGAAAGGTATAATGTGCTAATTTTATTGTAGTATGTTTCTGAACATTTTGTCAGCTGATGTCAGTTTCCATCTGGAGTAGTTTTTTGTCTTTTATGTTTAAAATAGTACCACACCCATTATACATCAATTGCCACCATGTTTACCCCTCAACACCAGGAATGTGTAGAATTATTTCTGAGTCATTGACTAAAAAGCCATAACTCCCTTGAAAGCATTAGACGTTATTGACAGTGCTATTGATTACTCTCTACAATCTGACAGTATGTAAGGCTCTATTACAGAAGATACATACCACTTATGGAATTGAACATGAATAAATTTTGCTGGAGCCTAACTAGAAAATTTAACCCAATGAATATCATTAATAGTACTGGAAGATACTACATATGATACGGTAGTAGAAATGCTACCATCAGTGTCACCCAACCATGAACCCTACAACCCACAATAGTTACCTAACTGCAAGAAACACTATGCAATAGTGGAACAAATGTTATTAACGTTAAACCATTATTAACATTAACAAAGAGTAACAAACCACTTTTTAATTGTATTTAGGACCCACTTTGTGAGATGGAACCCTTCCCAGACACTGTTAATGATGCCAAGGACCGGAGACCAGATAGGTCCTGTGTTACAGAATATTTGATCACATTGTGAACCCCGAGACTGTGAATTGAAACATATGTTTCTATTGTGGGATGTCTCAGCCTTTAATGCTAGAGCTTTCTGCTTACTGTAAACTAGTACTTGTGTGGATCTGCCTTAGCACATACCTTTAATCCAAGAACTTTCTATTTATTGTAAACAAGTGGTTATGGTGTGGCTCAGCCCTAGAACACATCTTTAATCCAAGAACTTTCTGTACACAGGATTAGATAAAGTTAACCTTGGTTCAAGAAGTAGAGCAAGAAACCCACTGACAGGAATTAAATAGAGAGGAGGGACATTGAGCTGAGGGGTATTTAAAACAGAGTGGACAAGGAGTTGGGAGTTATTCTTCCTTTGGGTTTTCTATTTTTTAGGCTTCTTCCTCCAGGTTCTTCTGAGCTTTGTCCTCTAGAGTATTCAGCTGAATAAGAAAGTCAGCTGGGTGAGCTATCAAGTTTTTTCCTTCTTGGAAATGAGCTGAATAAGAGAGCTTTTTAGCTTGGGGCTTTTGGCTGGAATAGGAAGATCAGCTGGGTGATTTCTCTGCCTCTATAAACTAGCGGGTTTTCATCCAAGCAACTGGCTCCTGTGTCCTCATTTATAAAATAAAATGACTGGGATATCTTAGTTTTTGGAAAAAAAAAAAAAAACCAACAACCAGAGTCCTGAGCTCTCATGAAAAACCTGATCTTATTATTATTCTAAATGAACATGTTACTATACCAATAGATCAGTGTATCACAAATGTTTAGGAATTGGGGGAATAATCAAGGAACAAGCTTTATAGAATGGAAAAGAAACTATTTTAAATGCATAATTTTCTATTTCATCTTACTTGGCCTTTATGTTAATTGGTGTTAGAAGTGTTATTGGTGTTGCTAGAAGATATATCCCCTAGGTTTTAGTAATGTACCTTGGCTTCCCCACACTACAAATACTAGATAACACAGGAATCCACAGGCTGTGGTGTGGGCATGGGAATTCAGTCCGATGGTCAGGTGAGTAAGATCTGAGCTTCAGTCAGAGCGTGTCATGCAGGTTTCAAAGATTCTAGTTGATATCTATAGTTCATCTGCCACGTGCTTGGAGCCTAGTGCCCTGCATGTTCTGGCCTTGTGAATTGATTTGGTTTCCTTCATTATTGTTTTTCTAGGGATCCCTCTTAGATCATCCCAGATTCCCAAGTCTAACTCTGGTATATCTTTAAATTCTGAAACCGATAAAGACAAGTGAGTAATAAAATAAACTAATATTGTGTTGTCTTTAGTATTGGAAAATCCTCAGGTCCTTGTCATAACCTTCCTAAAAAAGTACTATGAACTAGGTAAATTTCCACTAAGAACTGTTATTATAAGTTACCAGTCATTTGTTCTAAACTTTCCTCAGGCTTATTTGATCATTGCATTAATTTCAGATCTTTAGCTCATATTATTTGTCTGCCTGAGACAAATTTGATTTGAATTCTAGAGTAAGACTCCATCTGCTCAGATGCCTCAGTCACAATGCCAAAATCAATGACGGATCCAGAAAGTGAATGATACTCTAAAAAGAAATGTAGTCCCATCTAGTTTGTGATGATGGCAGAGAAACCGACAAAAGATAATTCAAGGGGACATGAGTGTTTTTTAAACAACACTAATCTGAAAGTGTAAGTAATGCCTTAGTTCCCACACTTGCTGGCTGAGGAGGCATCATCTAGCAGAATTCTTACTCCCTATACCATTTCAAATGCTCTCAGAAAAAAAAAAGTGGGGTTTATAAAGAAGGTTAAACCAATGCACCAAATCAAACAGAGCTTCCATGCTGTAGCTATGTCATGGCTATGTCTTTGCTCCTTCCCCGGCAGCACTGAGGCCTTTGGTCGCCACCTTGTAACTCTTGACTTCTCTCACTCTAAAGCTCTTATACCTCTATCAGTCATTTCCTTGTTTACAGACCAGTTCTCTCCTCCCCCTCTCTCTCAAACCCGAAAGCTAATGCCCTCTTCCTATAGTGTCCTGTTGCTAGAAAATACATCCTTGGGGCCCAATAGGAGAGATTAACCTTGCCCACATAGTTTGCTACATGATTATGATGCCTCCGAGAAGGTGGTGTACAAACACAGCATTCTCACTGCTTTAGAAACAGATACTGTTCCCAATTAGTTCTAAATATTCAGATATTAGTTCTTAATGTGGGCATAACTGCTCACCAGCCATCACGAAGGTGTCTTCAGGGAATTTGGTGCTTTAATTATCTTATGCTCTGATATAAAGTCTGTGTATACGTACTACGTCCCTATTGAACCTTTTTATAAATTACCTTACACAGGTCACTCTAACAAAGTACCTTGGCATTTTTTTTATCCAGTTCTTTCCACCAAATAAATGTGATGGGTGACTTTATTGGGTGACACTGAGGTGTCAGATATAACACCTGATTAAATGCCTGATGGAAACAACTTAAAACATAAAGGATTTAGTTTGACTCCTGGACTCACAGGTTTCAATGCATGGCTAGTTGGCTCTGGTATTCTTAGGCTGTGGTGAAGTAAACAACACTGTGGTCTGGAAAGCAGAGTAGATCACATTGTTGACCTCAAGATGGGTAGAAAGGAGACACAGAGGCAGGGACATAATCGAACCTCCAAAGAAGTACCCCAGGGACCTACTCCCTCTTGTTGGAGCTTCGCTTATAATAGCCAATTCAGGATGAACTTGTCAATTCATTAACCCGTTGATGAAATTAGTGTTCTCAAGTTTTAATCACCTTTCAGACACCTTTCCAGCTACCAGTGGGGAACGAAGAATACAATAGCTAAGTCTTTATGGAAACTTCTTATTCAAATGACAACATGTGACTACCAAGATAGGAGACACAGCTAATGATGTGGCTAGATGTAAGAGAAAGTCGTTTGCATTGCTTCTGATTATTTTATTTGTATTTACAAGGAGGTATTACCAGACTGATTCTTGGAATCTATGTCACTTCAAATTCCTGGTGGTACTGTCAAGTCCTATTGATTGACCATTTTCCATCCCACTTCTCTGCAAGATTACCTTTTTCTCTCTACAGTATTGATCAAAAGAATCAATTTTCCAATTGAGGGAAAGCATCAGACTAAATAGAACTGTGTTCAATTGTTCTTATGCTAAAGCTCATTCTTTTAGCCTGCCCATTCTTACTAAAAGAGGTAATTAAACTTTTTTTTTTAATAGAAGATCTACCCTTTTAGACTAACCTGGACTGTTGGCTGAGTTTATTAATAACTTTCAGTGTAGCTGAGATAATGCTAAAAAATTTTAGGCAGAGAATAAAACTAGATAAATAGGAGATCAGGATTAATTTTGACTAATCTGGAACTATCATGGGGTTTATCAAATTTTGGGTTCTGTCATTATTTCTCTTGAAAATAAAGTTTGCCCTTCTTTTGCTTAAAAACAGCCCCATACAACAAAAATAGAAATGTTTTATATCAACCTTAAGAAATGTATTTTACTACAATAGTAAAATGTAATCAAAATATTTACTCTTCCAAAAGCCAAGGGTGTTTCAACATTTTTTTTCCTATAGGAAAAAGAAGTTAAGAATAAGTCACAACAAAGAAGTCAGTACTAATTATGACTGATTAAAATAAATGCTATGGCAATAGCCTAAGTTCCACAAGAATAATGAATTATGTTATATATGTTAAGTAGTAGCTAACCCCTTTCCTAAACTGACCAAAATATCTACTTTAAGGATCATAGTTATTTTAACTATTTTTTATTAAAATAATATTATTCGGTAAACAATTAGTGGTTCATCCCTGAGAAATACTAATTCTCCTTCTCTCAGAAGCCACTGGCTGCTAATAGTTCTTTCTCTGGGCATGTGACCCCATAGAATTTCACCTATCTTATACTATTACATTTATTGCTATTTTCCTTATTCTGGTTTTGTTTTGGCAGCCATATTGTTGAGGTAGGAGTACAGCTTCTCTGTAATTTCTAGGAGATACAATCTCACAGCAGATTTCCTCGTCCTCCAACTCCTCTAATGTTTCTGCTCCATCAGCTGCAATGTTCCCTCAGCCTATGGTACTAGAATAGTGTTGTGGATGTATCCACTGAGAGTGAGCACCTCGCAATCAGTTAATCTCAGCATTAAGACCAGTTGTGGTTTTCTGTAATACTTTCCGTTTGATGCAGAGACGTTAGTTAGTGAGAGGTGAAAGTTATACTTCTCTGTGGGCCCTGAATCCATATACACATAAGCAACACTAAGCAGGCTAAGTTGTACATATACATATACACATATGCCAATGACAACAAAGAAAAATGGGCCATCAATTTAAGAGGGAATGAGAAGAAAATGAGAAGGAGTGGAAGGAGGGGGCATGGGGGAACCTGGAGGCAGGAAAAGAAAGCGCCAAAGTGCTTTATTCCATTTTAAGTTTAAATTTCAATAGTAAAAATAATATTATTGGTCAAGAATATAATTTGAAAGAAAAAGAACCAAACTTTTTCTTGAAGAAAAATGCATTTCTCCTTCAAATGCATGTGAAGCCTTCGCACATTTATTATAGCCTTGTTTGTGATTAAAAAGTGTAAAGAAAAAAAAATACTTATGGTATTTTGGGTGAGAATGGCCCCATATTCCTCTTTGTTAGTTAGAGTTTTATTGCTGTTAAGAGACACTTTGACTATGCCAACTCTTACAAAGGAAAACATTTAATTTGGGCTGGCTTACAGATCAGAGGTTTAGTCCATTATTGTTATAGTGGAAGCCACAATGGGATGCGGGCAGACATAGTAGTGGAGAGGTAGCTGAGAATTCTATATCTGGATCCACAAGCAGCAGGAAAAGACAGTGGACCATTAGGCCTGGCTTGAGATTCTGAGCCTCAAAGCCCACCTGCACCCCCATTGAGATATATCCTCCTATAAGGCTACACTTCCACCAAGGGTACACCTCAAATAATGCCACTCTCTGTGAGTCTATGGGGGCTATTTTCATTCAGACCACCACAGCTTATATGTTTGTATTATTTGTTGCCAGTTATTGGAACTGTTTGGAATGGATTAAGAAGTGTGGTTTTGTTGAAATAGTTGTGACCTTTTGGAAAAGACCTGTCACTGGGGGTGGGCTTTGAGGTTCAAAAGCCCATACTGGGATCAATCCCCCACTCTCCACCTGTAATTTGCAATCAGATGGAAGCTCTCAGCCACTATTCCAACACCATGTCTGTCTCCCTGCTACCACTCTCCTCTGTGATAATGATAATGGATTAAGCCTCGGAAATTGTAAGCAAGTACACAATCCAAATGTTTTATTCGATAAGTTACTTAGGTCCTAGTGTCTCCTCACAGCAATAGAACAATATATAAGACAATGCCATACCCCACGTGTCCAGTGCTGCATATATAAAGGACACATATAAAATCAACAGTAAATATGTCTTCTACCAGCATTTGTGATGCTCAGTCAGGAGGACTATTGGAAATTCACAGTCATATTGAATTATATGGGCTCCAGAATGAGAGTATGTCTCTTAAAGACAAAAAGTCAATCTGTACTGAGAATATAAAGAACATTATTTGACGGTCATTGGAGATTCAAAGTTAAATAACTAGATATATTGGATAGCATCACATACTGATTCTCTGAATCTGACCATTTTAATGGAATTCTTTCATTTGAACATCCTAGGAAACATAAGTTGCACTTTTGGAATTAGGATGCACAACTAACTGTTTCTACTGGACCTGGACTTGATGAGATTTGACTTGCCTAGGAGCAATTGTGACCAGGGAATTATGCTTTCTCGTGGTTCCTTTATAAATACACTCACTTTACAAAGGTGATCCTTGCTTGACATTTACACAAAAAAATACTTTTTGTGCATTGTAAGACATGTTATAGCCCACCTTTCATAAGCCAAATTCAAACACTCATGGCAGGATTGATTGGGTATGATTTAGAAATGCCATGGTAGTTTGGAAAAGGGTGAGGAGTTCAACCTTCATGATGTGACTGTGACATTTGTACATTATTATCTATAGCTGCTCCAGCCAAGTAAAGAAAAGGAAAGTGCTCTCTGATCATTCTTAACACAACATATCCAGTCTTTTCTCCCCTGTGCTCTGCTATCATGTAAGCTCATGTGTAGGAAAATTGCCAAGACCACAGTACACCTCAAATTTTCTTTTCACATTTTGGCACCATCTCTTAGTAGTGTCCCTTTATCTGACACAGTGGCCAATTTTCTAGAAGTCTTTTTTATTTCTCTGTCCTCCTTCACTTCTTGACTATGCATATGGCAAAGAGAATCAACTCACAGTGTTTCCATGGAAGTCAACTGCATAGCCTCTAATCCCAAGTGGCAGCATACAGAAGAAAAGGTTGTTCGCCCTACCCTACTTGTCCCTTATCTATGCTCCAACACAATAGCCATCTAGCCTTGCTGTAAACCTGAGAAGGAGATCAGACAGAGAAAGTCTATGCAGACTTGATCTCTCCCACTAGAGAACAAGGCATGTGATGTGACTTCCTAAGTTGGCTTTTCTGGTGTCTCCGGAAGTCTGCACCTAACCACTGGATCACCTAAACCCTAGGAGACAGATACACCCTTGGCAGGTGTGTTCTTGAGCTTTCTTAATTGTAAGATCTCCAAAGATGAGCCCTAAAGTCTATTCTATTAAAATTCAGATGGTCATGGCTTCAGATAATTGTTTTTACACTTACAAAGAAATTATTACTTGATAAAGATAAAATGTCTCATTTTGCAAAGTATGTTATCAACTATGCCCTCCTGATAATTGCTTAAATTATTTTGTAATTAAAAAATGTCTTGTACTTAAGTAGGTCTTGATAAACAAAATTAAATAAACAAATAAAAGAAGTGGCAAACAATAGGACCTTGTCTTTCCACAGCCTGCTATTCTGAGTCAAGCTTTCATTTGAACTTTAATGACACAAAGGTCAGAAAACTGTTTTAATATATCTACAGTTTGTGCACAGTTACTGTCATAATGCCCCATAGGACAAGCTCTACTTCCTCAGTAAAACTTGGATCAGTTTCTTAACTTTGCCAAACATATGGGTCCATCATTTTGAGGAATCTTCAATAAGTGTCCTATTTTGTAGAATAGTAATTTCTTTCTGGCTTCAGAATAATTTTGCTAAGCCTATTAGAGATCATGACTTTTAATTTTTATGATTTTATAACTTTCTCTATAAAATATCATAGACTTCCTATGAATGTAGAAAGGGATAATGAATTTTCCCCATTTTTGTCAATTTTTAAAACAAGGGAAACATGTAACACTGAAGTACATATGTTTCTCTAGGAAAAATTAATAAAGAGGAAATATTCCAGATAATTTTCTCCCAAGAAAGTAGAAATTGGTGTGGTCTATTATGAGGTCTGCTACAGAATGTTACTGGCACTTTGCGCACTCCATTAGAATCAAAGTAAATCAAGAATATGTGGGAGGTGATGGTACAATTTTATAAGTCACCACAAAGAGGAACAAAAAGAACAGGGCCACACAGTGTGCTATCTCTTGTTAATTGACTCAGTGGTCTGTAGTTCTGAGAAATTTACATTTAAAACTATGCAAACAGCCTCAGGTATGTGTGTGCACTTGGAAGCCAAAGGGAAAACCTGGGTGTCATTCCTCAGGAGTCATCCAACATGCTCTTTGGTCTCTGACTGAAACTCTGGAATCACCTGTTAGGTGGGGTTGTCTAGCCAGTGAGTTTCAAAGATCCTCCAGTGTCTGCCTTTCCAGCCCTGGACCTCTAGCATGAACTTATAACCTATAGTAACAACTGTGAACCTCTTTTCCTTGTTACTTCTATTGTGAAAGCAACCATAAAACCTGCGGCACACTAACCCTCTTCTCCAGTGTCAAAATAATAAAATGAGCTGGTTACAATGCCAAGCTTTTGTCGATTTTATCTCATAAGATAGTCTGTCCAGAAAAACTGCATGCAAGGCCAGAGATAATAGGTTAGCATAGAAAAGTCCCAGATAATTTGTAAATAAGGAGGACATCTACCAGCAGGGATTTTCAGCACATCAGCTATTTCAGAGTTTCTCTATGTGAATACTAATTGAGGCCAGGGTCAAGGGAATTTATTGAAGTTAAAGGGTAAATTGCAAAGTTCAAATGGAGAGATTTCTTCCCAGTGTTGCTAGAAATCATAATCAAGCATTTAATTTTATTGATGCATTAGTTATGTCAAACTTACTAGGTGAAAGTAAGAGATTAACAACCAGAAAGAGGGGTACATATATTCAAGAACTTAGTGCTGTCTTTGAAAAATTTCTCTAAACCTGAAGTGATTTTTAAAATAAAATGCCTCAGGACCCAGCCATACCACTTCTGGGTATACACCCAAATGACTCTTCACAGAATCATAAGAAAGTTTCCTCATCTATGTTTATAGCAGCCTTATTTGTAATAGCTAGAAACTGGAAACAACCCAGATGTCCCTCAACTGAAGAATGGGTTAAAAAACTGTGGTACATCTATACAATGGAATATTATTCAGCTATCAGGAACAATGAAATCATGCAATTTGCAGCCAAATGGATGGAACTAGAAAAGCTCATCTTGAGTGAGCTAACCCAGACTCAGAAGGATGCATATGGCATCTATTCACTTATAGTAGAATTTTAGCTATATAGTAGAAGGTATCGATACTATAATTAACACCAAAGGGAACTTGGACATAGACTTTTTTTTATTATATTTTTTAGTCTTTTTTATCTATTTGTCTGCTTATTTGTTTGTTTGTTTTTTAGTTCTCTCTCCCTGGCAATGAGACACTTTTCACTGGTGGTACTGCCTCGTAGACCCCCCAATGAATGAGGAGGCTCTTGGCCCTCATATGACCTCTCAACTGAGATGAGGGACTGTTATATAAGGACACCCCACCCCAGAGAAATGGGATGGAAGGGTTAGGAGGTAAAGAAAAAAATGAAATGTGATGTTTCGGCCTTTTACTACTAATTGTCATAAACTGTTTAGGATAATTAAGAAATGCAAACTAATAGTTATGCAAGCCGGTCATTTTGTTAGGTACTATGATAGCCTATTATAGTTATTTTCTAAGCTAATCAGAAATAAAGCTGCTAAGAGACAAGCAACATCTGCTTACCCTAATATAAGAGATAGATAGGGCCTCTTCAAAAACCTCAAGAGATCTGCAGAATATGGCATTCAAAGATGTTTTCGTAACTTTAGATTTTTTTATATCGAGACATATCAACTCCTGACAGCACCTCCTATTCTACCCCAAGTAGAAGATGAGCATCGAAGAATCTCCAGTGGGAGATGACTGAATTAGTCGCAAGCCTATCTCTTGGTAGGAAAAGCCCCTTGCTCCAACTGCAGACAGAATGCTGTCCAAAAAAGACAAAACCTGGAAGCAGGTAAGTCGACAGCCTAGCTCTGCCAAGACAGGGTAGGTAAGTCCTTCATAACTCCTGCTCTACAATCAATGTCTGTCAGAGAAATGGGGCCAAATGACTGAAGATGGATGCTGTAATGTATGGAGAGAAAATGGGAACTGTCCAGGCAGCCACTGCTATGTCATTTCTTAGTTTGGGAAGCTGCAGGCCCTGTACTTCCTATAAAATAAGATATATTTATCCCTCTCAGGTCTCTGAGGTGGTTGAAGAACAGATAGCTAGAGTCTCATAATTAAATTTTGAGTTGTTTAGGAGTCAAGAGAGTGTTATAGATCTAAGAAGATGCTTTTAAAATTGTGTTGCAAGTTAGTATGAATGTTGAGTTAGATATAGAACTTTAAACTCATGGAGATGTTTAGATAGTAGAATGCTAAAGTTAGGTTTCAAATACATATGGACTGGACATTGGGAATGTATGTTAAGCCATATAACCCTCATAACTGTGGCCTAATTACCTCTGTTGTTTTGTATTGTATTTATTATTATAAGAGAAAGAGCCATTTGTTGGACTGAAAGGGGAAACTTGTAGGGGGCAATAAGATATACCTTAAAATTAAAAAAAGGGAAGAGGATGGGTGGTTGAGGGTGGGAGAATGGGACTGGAGGGGGGAATAGGGAGGGGACTGCGATTGAGATGTAACTTGAAGAAGTAAAAAATAAAGGAAAAAAATAAAATGTTATTTTTTTTCTAAACTAATATAATGAAAACAATTAAAATTGGGAAAAAAGGTCACTAATAATTTGCCTCTCTTTTTCTCTTTCTCTTTAATAGATAAGCACCCATAGTTCTGTTAGGAGCAACAGTTACAAATAATGTAAAGAACAGCCCCTTAGGAACGGGAGAAGTGAAGCAACAGGATGTTCAGGAGACCTAGAAACAGAGGAAAAAAAAAAAAGGCCCAGGGAATTGAAACCCAATGCATCAGGAAGAAAATCCACAACAGCGGTCACTGCATGGCATGGGGAATCAATAATTTGTACAGGGTGAGGAGGTCATTTGTGCAAGAGGGATGCTTGGTGAGGCGTGCTGAAGTAGGGTGAAGAGGGTGTCGATATGATAGAGGAAAGAGTGGCAGTGTGGACAACATCATAGTCTGAACAAGATAGAAAAAGCCTCCATAAAGATGCTGAGGCTAGACCTGAAAGAAGAAACCAAAAAGAGTACCTACTTTTTTTTTTTTTTTTTTTTTTGAGGAGCGGTTTACATGAGATTTCAGAGCTGGAAAGAGTAAAAAGGGTTGTTGGATGAGAAGTCCTACACAGGGTTAACATCGTACAGGTACAAAGCAGGAAAGCTGACTGTAGCTTGTGAGAATCTAAGCGGGTGATCCAGTGTGTGGAATTGACCAGTACAAGCCCTTTTCAGGGCCTGAGAGGGGAATAAATGTATGAGCAAAGGCGAATTATGTACTATTGGTTGTCAGAGCATATTCCGTGTCCTGTAGAGAAGGACACCTGTGAAACAAAAGTGATGGTGTCAATATGAGATGTGTACACTGTACTGTTAGAATAAATAAACACAGGAAAGACAAGAGGAACCGTGCTCTCTGTTGAAGAGATGAGTTACAAACATGAAAAAAGAGAAAACAAGAATGTACCCTGTGGTGATAGATTTCAGATGGAAGAGTCAGCGTGTGAACTGACTCTTTTCAGTGTACATAAATACAGAAGTGACTATCTATGTGTGTATGTGAACTTCACACTGTTACAAATTAGAAATAGTCTTATCTCAATAGCAACTATTGACCAAATATTACCTTTCAAATATCAGTGTAACTAAGTGAGACTTTGGTTCTTTAGAGAGACACCTAATGAAAGAATAAGGTCAATGAAAGCACAAGATGAAACTGAAACATTTGCTATACCAAACTGTATGACAGTACTTAGAGAATGACAAGGGGTGTCAGAGGATATAGGGAACACCTTGAAAGGGCTCCTCTGGTAGATACGGAAAGTCTCAAAAGTAGAGAAAGGTGGTTAGAAATGATGAAGTTGCAATACACTAAAATATCCACTAGTACATACTGGTATAAATAAGCAATAAAACTGAAATTCCAGAAGACAAGCATAGTTTCAAAGGACCTATTGAGATAATGAGAATGTGCCTATGTTACATTTCCTCAAATGATCAATCTGCATGCCTGTGTCATGTTTAGAAATATGTTACTTTATACAGTTAAGTGCCTTTCCAACTATTCAGAGATTATCTTAGGTTTCCCGAGTAGGGAAATCAGAGTGGCCAGAGGACTCTGAGAACTTTTCTGTCATATATGTGTGTTTGTTTGTATGTATGTACATGTGTGTATTCTTGATCATATATATAAATTCATTAATGCATTACATATTCTATTATTAATATACATGGTAGTTTTCTAACTTTGAGCCTAAAAGAAGATTTTGACTTTAAAACTTCTAAGAGGTTTCTAGTGTTTACCATAGTTTTTTTCCAGCATCCAACTTTTGCCTAAATTATATTTTACCATGATAAACAAAATAAGATGGATAGCAAAAGATCACATTAAAATAATAAAATTACAATATAAATATATTTTTAGAGGATTCATATAACTATTTAGATCATATTCTTTCCCTTCCTCAACTTCCTTGTAGATCTCCCTCTCCTCCCTACCTACTGAAATTTGTGTTCATTCTCTTAAAAAAATTTTCAAAATAAAAACACACACATAGATAGATAGATGGATGGATGGATGGATGGATGGATGGATGGATGGATGGATGAATAGATACATAGATAGATACATAGATAGATAGATACATAGATAGATAGATGATAGATAGATAGATAGATAGATAGATAGATAGATAGATAGATGATAGATAGATAGATAAATGTATGGTGTGCTATTATGTTTGCCAACTGCTCCTGAGCATGGGGTCCCACGTGAACTACCACGTATATACATACATACATACATATCCAACGTCACTTCACTGAAGATAACTGATCCTCCATCCCAGCAGGTATCAGTTACAATAGCTTCTTGTCTAGGGATAGGACTTTTTGCCCACTTCCTGTCCTCTGTGATGGGTTTTTGTCTGGTTCAGCTTCCATGGTTATTTTATGTGCTGCCACAGACTCTCAGTTCATATGTGCATTGACACTGCTGCATCTGGAAGATATTATTTCTTTTAAATGAGACATGTTCCTTTTTTAATTTCTGAAACTATTAGGACATGATTAATTCCCAAGTGACAAATCAAAAGCCTAAGAGCAGGTAATGGACTACTCACATCTTCATTCATGTTTTTTACTAAAGACATTCAATCTTCAAAATTAATTAACATGGAAAAGTTGCTTACTAAAGTAAGGTCAGGCTAGATAAAGCACTCCAGAACTTTTTACTGTAGAAATAACATATAAAAATTATATGCAGGGCTGGAGAGATGGCTCAGCCCTTAAAGGCTAGGCTCACAACCAAAAATTATATGCATATAAAATGTATATAAAATTTTCCATTACTTCTAAGGTAGAATTGTGTTGTAAAAGCAAGAGACTATACTTCCATAAATAACCCTTGTGTATCTTAGGAAATGTATATAGACATCATCACACCTAGAGACTGCTTAGGGTGTGCTCGGGTTTTTCGTGTAGCCTGTACATGTTAGTCGATTCACAGTGTGAACACACTGCAGGGCCTACCAAGACTCAGACATACACAGTCTATGTCTCTCTGAAATGCCTCTGAACACTTTTTATACGATGTTAAGGATAAATGAACAATAGAAAACAAGCCAAAGAACCAAGGGCAATTTATTATTAGCTTTTACATTACATATTTTTTCAGTTTTCTTGAGAGACTGAGAAATTTCTGTATTTCAATAATACTAATAAAGTATAAGTTTAAAAAAATTTGAGTCCATACAATGTGAAAAGAAAGTTAAGGAAACAAAATTCAAGATAAAAATGCAAGTTCTCCTGCAAGAAATGAAGAAAGATGGTACCAGGCATCACTCATTTATTACATGAGGAATTTAAGATGTATTACCATATTTTGCTCTATACAACACTGGGAGTGGGGTCTATATGTATCCTCATTTGAAACTGAGAAAATCAGTGCTGAGATTTTATTCATAGTTTAAGATTACAACAGTAAAAAGAACAAATTTGTAACTCAGACTGTGTTACACAAAAGTTGTAATGTGGTCTTCAAGGACTCTGGCCATAATGTTATCTTGTAGAAAATTTGGAAGCTCTCAACATTAACCTTATTTTGTATGTACATGTGTAAGAGATGAAAGAGAGACTACATATTTGTGTAAAAAGAAGATTATATGTCAGACCTCAGATAAGAACTAAATTTCTTCTGTAACTGAGTAATATAAGAAATAAACTGATACAATATACCAAAAATGTTATATTATTACATGTGCTGATTCAGTCTAGTTAGATAAGAACTCTGAAGTTGTTGGATCTTAACAAAACAAAGATATATGCCCTAACTTTTTTAGAAGAATTATGAAAAGCTCAAATGATTTGACAAAGGATTTCCCATCTACATTTAGCTACTTGATATTAGCTAATTCCTGAAAGCAGAGAATAATGCCAAGAAATATACCAAAATCATTAGACTTGCAGAAATATCTGCTTTTTTACTCTTCCTGGCTGATGGCACATGAACTCTGTCAAGAAGTTTAGGGCAAAGTCTGTGAACAAAAATTTACCAACTCTCTTTAGCATTTAAGACATAAATAATCACAGAGAAAGAAAAAATTTGCTCAATCTTAGAGTGAATGTGCTTGAGCAATTACATAAGTCATTTACCATCTGTAAAACATGCATGGTATTGAAGAAATTACACCAGGTCATGTGGATCTTGAGAGAACATTTTAAACTTTCAGTAAAAATAAGAGAGAATGTGATATGAAAATTTACACTTGGTTTCTGATATTTATTGAAATATCAGTCAGCACAATCAAGTTACCATTTTATTATGTCTAAAAGAACACAGCATTCTTAGCCCAACTAAGCTAGCTTTTAATTTTGTTCCCCAAATAAAACCCCAATATATACATACGTATCCTTGGGCTGTTAATCTCTATGCTATAATAAAGTTCTAGGCCACATGGAGATATGATTCTTCTACCCATGGCATGTCTCCTACTTACTCTTCCTGATTTCTTCTTCCTATCAATCTCTCTTCTCCCAAAACTTGCCAACCTTTGCCCTGCCTATGTCTCTCTCTGCCCAATCACAGGCCTCAGCATTTTATTAAAATCAATCAGAGGCAATGGTCAGCAAGCAAACAGCATGACTTGGTGTATCTTATACAGCAAGAAGACCTCTGGGAACTATTAATTAACATTTAGAATGTATAACAGATCATGCCAACAATTCCCCCTTTTACCTAGCAAAAAGGCTATTTTTAAAAAATATGCAGTAGAAACAAATAGGAAACAATCAGGATTACCATATATAAAAGTTACATATACAATGTTTAGCCTATTTGTATCAAGCAACCTTGAAGAAAAAAAATAATCTACCTTGGTGTATCTAAAGTTCTGAAGCTAAATATTTTCTATCATATCCTATATGTATCTATCTAAAGATGTTATTTAGATTCAGAAATATCTTTTTAAATCCTAAACAACTTAAACTCAAGTGAAAATTTATATCTATTATATCTTCAACTCCACCAAAGATAAGAAGGGATAAAGTTATTATTTGTGTGAGTAGGAAGTGCAGACAAGCAGATTCCAGGATGGAAAAAATGACAGTTTGCTGCGTGGACAGTCCCAAATATATCTCGATATTGTTTGAGCATCATCTTTAGTCTTCTGGCCAGGCATATCTCACAGACTTAATAAATAAGGAAGATTTTCCCATTCTGTCTTTGTTAGAATCAAGACATCCACTTACCTACATTTAAGCTTTGGTCCTTCTTTGGACTGTATATAGTGTGTTGAGAGAGTAGGGCATTATCCCCTAGTGGAGAATTTTTGATGTCCATATTCTCCTTCCAATTCAAATGGGAACTGTCAGGAGCTGACTTTCTGAAGTCAAAGAATTTTTTAAATAATAAAAACATCTTTAAATGCAATTTTCTGTTCATCTCTGAGGGTTTTGAAGACATCTTTTTAATTATTTAAAAACCTATCTACCATCTATCTATCTATCTATCTATCTATCTATCTATCTATCTATCTATTATATGTTTCAACAGGAAAACTGCATAATTAAAACTATGTACTATCTAACATAGGAAGTATAATTTTGTGATAAATTAAGACTAGTATTTGACATGACCATGAGCTTGTCTGGCCACCATTAACCTGCATTACTCAATCTCCTATATAGATGCAATTGCAGTCCATGAAAGGATTGGGAAATAAACCTGCACTTTTAAATGAGATGTATAGTCACAATACTTATATCAGAGTTGATCACTTGGAGTGAGGCATGAAGATTACAAGTTCAAAGTCAGAGTGGGCTGTATACACTAAGACTCTGTCTTAAAACATTTTTGTAACTGACAACTCTTCTGAAATCTTGCTTTTCTCATCATATTGTGTAGCTCAGAAGATCTTAAGGTCTGGAGGGTTCTCTATCCTTTTGTTTCTCCACTGTTTTCAGAAATCTCAAATTCTTCCTTCAGTTTCCCTAGACTTGTGCACCACATTTTTCCCCCACAAGTCACATCATGCCAATGAGCATATGTATTGCTTCCAGCTCTTATACTGACTAAGGATGCTGTTCTGAACATAAGTGAGCCAACATTACATTGAGATCTAGCTTTCAATTGTTTTTTACATATTCCAGAAGTTGGATTACTAGATCATATACCAATTTTGTTTTCAGTCTTGAATAACTCTCTTGCTGTTCTCCATAGCTGCATCAATTTAGAATCTTAGTAAGAACACAAAGGTTCTTACTTTTCTGTATCTTGACAAATTTTCCCTGTACTGTTTTAATAACAACTATTCTAATTAGTATAAAGTATAAACTATGTTCAATATAGCTATGTAATAAATATTGCATTAGTTGACATTTTATGCAAAACATTAACCATTTCTTGACATGAATAAAGCTGAATTGCTTTTGGAATAGAGGAAGTTTGATCTTCCTTAGGTTCAGAAGGGAGGGTAATTGGCTATTTCAACATTCACTATTATATCACAAGACTTGATTCATTTCAAGAAAGCCATAGTACTCTTGATTGCTGTTAGTTACTCTGGTAAGGATGATTGCACCAACAGTGAAGAGAAGGGGAGAAACTATGTTCTGTAAGAATGTATCAACCATTTTCTCTCCATACATTCCTGCATCAGTCTTCAGCCTTTGGGTCCTGTTTCTATGACAGACATTTGTTGTAGAGCAGGGATTATGAAGGACTTACCTACCCTGTCTTGGCAGAGTTAGGCTGTCGACTTCCCTGCTACCAAGTTTTGTCCTTTTTGGACAGCAGTCTGTCTGCAGTTGATGCAAGGGGTTTTTTCATGCCAAGAGATAGGCTTGCCACTAATTCAACCATCTTACAGTGGAGGTTCTTCGCTGCTTATCTTCTACTTGGAGTAGAATAGGGGGTGCTGTCAGGCGCTGATATGTCTCGATATCAAAAAAAAAAGAAAATCTTGATTTAAGATAACATCTTTGAATGCCATATTCTGCAGATCTTTTGGGAACTGTCCAAGCAGTCATTGGTATGTCCTTTCTTAGTTTTGGAAGCTGCAGGCCCTGCACTTCCTGTATAAGCAAATATATTTATCCCTCTCAGGTCTCTGAGGTGGTTGAAGAATAGACAGCTAGAGTCTCATAGTTAAATTTTGAGTTGTGTAGGAATCAAGAGGGTGTTATAGATCTAAGAAGATACTCTCAAAAGTGTGTTGCAAGTTAGTATGAATGTTGAGTCAGATATATACCTTTAAACTCATGGAGATGGTTAGATAGTAGAATGTTAAAGTCAGGGGCCAAATATGTACAAACTGGACATTGGGAAGGTATACTGGGCCATTTAACTCTCATAAATGTGGCATATTTATATCTGTTGTTTTGTATAATACTTACTGTTATAAGAGAAGGAACCATCTGTTGGAATGAAAGAGGAAACTTCTGGGGGGAAGAGGGTGGAAGGGTGGGATAGGAAGGGGGAATAGGGAGGGGTTTGTTACTGAGATGTAACTTGAAGAAAAAAAAAATAAAGTATTTAAAAAAAAAGAATGTATCAACCAAACATCTTACTTAGTATGTGACCATCAAAACATTTTCAAAATATATATTTTGCATTCACTATTATATCACAAGACTTGATTCATTTCAAGAAAGCCATAGTACTCTTGATTGCTGTTAGTTACTCTGGTAAGGATGATTGCACCAGCAGTGAAGAGAAGGGGAGAAACTATGTTCTGTAAGAATGTATCAACCAAACATCTTACTTAGTATGTGACCATCAAAACATTTTCAAAATATATATTTTAACAACATGAATGTAAAATTCTGCACTGTGGGATATTCTGTGTTAGATTTTCTTAGAATTCATGTTAGATCATCTTTTATTTCTTGTTCAAACATGACTGATACAAAATATATTTTTAAATCTTTGAAATCTTTCATTCTAACTTGAGGAAATGGTGATTCTTAGCTTATGACGGTGAGAGGAAATTCCTTCTGCAACTTGGTCTTAAGTTTCATAATTCAAAGTTTAATCCTGAGGCAAATGCTTCATCTCTCTTTGGAGTACCTTTACAGGATATTTCAGACATTTGCAAAATGATCATTTGTTAATATGTGCCAGATGTGTATTATTTTAATTAGGAAGTGAATTAGTAATAATTAAATTTTAAAAATAATCCTATACTGTTGTTATTTTAATAAAAAAGGTAGACAATTCAAAATGGCTAATTCCTGGGGTTGGCTGATATTAACATTCCTCTGTATAATGAAATCTATGCAACAAGTAAACACAATCCTTTTGTTTTATAGTTGAAGAATTATTAATGATTTTATGTAGTTTATAGTACATTAATGACAGTTTACTGTACTTTTGTACATGTTTATATTTTATTAATAATAAAAGGCATTCAAACTACTAAGTGACAAAAGCAAAGCAGATGATACAATTCCAGAAAAAGTCCAAGAAGTCTCTGTAGTTTAACATCAGTGTTGCATGTCAAGTAAATCTCATTACATAGAAAAATCAAATTTTATTTAGCTGCAATTACTGGAGAGGATCACAAGTTATGTGTAGATGATTTCTCTGCATTAGAAGATTGAGGTCAATATTGTCTTGATGTTTCCTTTATTCTTAAATGCAAATAACCTGATAATGGAGGAAAGTTTGGCAGGGCATGAGGACCCTACTCAGGTGGATCAACATCTGAATAGCCCAGCCTCAGAAATCCAGGGTCATTGCTGTGTTTGCAGAGCACTGACTTCCTTCACAAAACAATGCCACCATGCTGAAAAACTGGTACACCTTTGCAGGAGGTCTCTATCCTAACTAAGGCTGCAACAATACTATCTCCTCACATGCTGGTACAGGGAAAACAAATCAAGGTTGTAAACAAAGAGAGCTTCTCTGTCTGTTTACCAGAGCAGGTTTTATGCACAGAAAGACCAGTTCCTTTGACTATGAAACTTAATATTAAATTTTATTTTAGTTATTTGTTTGTTTGAGGGGCAGGATCTTCCTATGTACTTCAGTTGGCCTCTTCTTTGCAAAATAGTCTAAATTGGCCTTGAGTTCTCAGCAAACTTCCAGGCTCAGCCTCCCAAGTGCTGGATTAAAAACCTGCATCACTAAATATTTTAAATTTCAAATTGAAAAACTTAATTTACCCTCAAATTTATACTACTAATTCACAAATTATTAGGCTAAAATTTGTAATTGTACCTTCTAAGAGATTTTCAGCTTACCATTAGCCCAGATGTTAAAAGTTCTTAAAATTCAAGACATTTCAATATAAATTGCTTGTCTAAAATACCAAACATTTTAGAGAGATGGGGAGATGAATAATAGTTGATTATTTATAGATACATAAAATACTAAATATTCTAATACATTTAAAAATCTGGCAAGTTTTTAAGCTTAAAATAACAGATCTATCACCTTTTTCTAATTGAAAATAAATTTATTTTTAATAAAGTTTTAAAAATGTAAAAACCCACCAGATCTACAATATACAATATGGAATCTTGTTTCATCCTTAATCCTACCACCATTACTGAGAGTTTACGCTTTCCACTTTATACATTTCTGTATTGTTTGTACTTCCAGAGGTTCTAGTGTTTGTTATGATAGAGAAAAACAATAAAGTTTAATTTTTTAACATTATTTTTTAAATGTTTATTACTTCAGGTTACATCTCCATCACAGTTCCCTCTTTTCACCCCTCCCAGTCCCACCCACCCAACCTTTACCCCCTCTCCCTTCTGTCCTACTCCTCTGGAGTGGAATGTCCCTACATGATAGTCCCCCACCCCAGTTCAGCAGTCATATGAGGGCTAAGACCTTATGTACTGGGGGCCTACATGGCAGCACCACTAGGGCAGAGTGTCTCATTAACAGGTAACGAAGTCTATGTTCCTGTTCCTTTTGGTGCATTGGTTATAATGTACTATATGGCTAAAATTCAATTATAAGTGAATAGATGCCATGTGCATCTTTCTGAGTCTGGGTTAGCTCTTTCAGGATGAGCTTCTCTAATTCCATCCATTTGGCTGCAAATTGCGTGATTTCATTGTTTCTGATGACTGAGTATTATTCCATTGTGTAGATGCACCACAGTTTTTTTTTTTTTATGCATTCCATGGCACACCTGTCTAATGGCTAAGATCAAATACTCCAATGACAGCACATGCTAGTGAGGTTGTGGAGAAAGGGGAACATTCCTCCATTGCTGGTGGGAGTGCAAACTTGTACAACCACTATGGAAATCAGTCTGGCAATATCTTAGAAAACTTAAAATAGCTTTACCTGAAAACCCAGCCATACCATTTCTGGGTACACATCCAAATGATTCCTCACCAAACCACAAGGATGTTTCCTTATCTATGTCCATAGCAGCCTTATTTTTAATAGCTAGAAACTTGAAACAACCCAGGCAAAGTTTAATTTTTAAGTTAAAAAAATAAAATAACACATCAAAATCGATTACTCAGTCACACATTTGAAGCTGGAAATGAAGAGCCAATTTGTTAGTTTGGTAAGCCAAATTTTCTTAATACACTAGGTAACACTAAAATACCAAGTATCATGAGTCTATTCTTAATAGCAAGATACTGCTGCTGAAACTCATTCTTTCAAAACTTTACCCTATAAATTACAACTCTTTCAAGGTTAAAACTTGCTCTCTGCAAAGGAAACCATGGTGTTGCTCTGCTGAGCTGGCAAATGGGTACAAAGCTTCAGGGAACTGCACACTAGACTCTTGTCAGAGCTGCTAGGACACATCATGTCCCACATCCTCTCTCTGTGAAAGGAACTGAATAGCTTGGAAGGACTGTACTTCCACTCCTAGAAGCCCCATAACCATAGTCTTATCTAATTTTAAATATATGTGTTGATTTTTATCCTTCTAAGTATACTGTTTATTTAAAGTAAGTATTTTAACTATCAATATAAAGTATTTGCTTTATATTGATACTTATAATACTTGCAACTTGTTGGAACAGTATTCATTTAGTTTCTAATTCTATTTAGATTCTCCCCTTCCACTGGAAAAATAAGCCCTATATACACACACATATATATATAGATATAAAATATGTGTACATAATAACACATACGTATAGAATATTGCTTGAAGTAAACTGAATATCACTCATAGCTGATAGGCCCAGTGTCTAAAGTTTTTCTACTCACACATATTCATGTTTCCACATCGTTTTAGAGATTAAAAACAGGAATGAGAAGATGACTAGACCTTCAAAATGTCACTTTGGAAGTCAAAAGAGCTCAAGGCCTTCTTATAGCCTAACCTCAACAACAGGAAATATAGTAATACTTATTGGTAAAGCTTAGCATATAGATAAATACTTCTTATTTTCCTCTTTCTCATTCCACCACTTTTCCTTCCAGCAGAAGGAAAGGAAGTATACAGTAAGTATTGGTTCAATGGTGACCTCCTAAGTAAGTGGAATCCTTTGGGGACAGCTGAATCAGAGTCACCAAGCCACTGTTCATCCTCCAGGCAGCTTCTTCAACATGGATTTTTTTTAAACTAGAGAGTGAAGCAACATTGAGGACATTTTTCTACTTTGATTGTAAGAATTCTATCAGCTGGAGAGTTTAATAATGATCAAGAAAAGTTCTTCTATTTAGAAACCTTTGCATAAAGCCTCCTGGCAGAATGGAAAAAGAGGCTTAATCCAACCAGCAATTTATTTCTGAAATAAATATTTACTGACATCAGTTCCAATTTCAAAAAAATCTAACAAGCAATCCTTAATGATGAAATGGCTACAACTTGAGGTCTTACACACTATGTAACTCTTAAAGAAACAGTAAAGCTGCCGTTTTATCTGTGCTATAAATACAAAGACATTGACATCAGCTCTAGGATTGTCATCAGCCTGCTCAGGAAATATGAGTTATTTAAGATAAACAGGTGTTGGTTTCACACATCTGATTGTATTTCTCAGCTACTGCCTCAGCAATTCTCCCTGTACACAACCATAAAGTATTCAGAGAGGCTATTATCTCATCCCCACGTCATACAATACAGTGGAGATTTCATCTGAAGCCTCTATACAGTAGAACTCTGGCTGAATTTTACTTCATTTTCTATAACCTACTGGTATGATGCTCATTCTATTTAAATGAGGTTTTCATGATATAAAGTTTTTGTTACTTGTCCTTATATAATAGTGCCAGTAAACTTAACTATAAATTGTGCTAACAAAACTATGTCATTTAAATTAGTAACTAGAAGTAGATACTGACAATGATAGCTGGAATTCATTTTTCAGAATTTGCAGAATATAACTATGCTTTAGTTTTCAGTAAAAAAAAAATATTTTTTCTAAAAGTGACTTTTTAAAGTAATAATTAAAGTATAAAATTGTGCTTAGTCAAGAAAAGTATCGATTCTTTTTTTAAAAACAAACAAACAAGGAACAACAACAAACAACAATGTCTCTTTGAAACCAGAGAAGTTAGGCAGATCAAGACCCGTGCCTGAATTCAGTATCAGAAAACATGACCAACAGGAATTTCCTTGCTTTTGTGAGACATGGATCTTAGGAAATGATCTTATTAAAAAAAAAATCTAAAACTAGCTTGGTTCAAAATAGATCACTGGAGACAAATCTAACATCTAAGACTGATTCACTAAACATAAATTGCACCATTGGTCCTAACCTCTACAACCTCCTAAGCATCACCTTCCACAGCCTTTGAGCCTGGGGTCCAAGATAGATGTTTAGGTTAAGCAAAAAAAAAAGCTTCAAAATTATGTTTTCCTTTACTGTGCTGTGGCTTACTGTTGAAAATTTCCAGTAATAAAGAGACAGAGAGATAAATACAGAGACAAAAAGACAGAAACAGAGAGACACAGACACAGAGATGAAAGATAGACAGAGTGAGACACAGAGAGAGGCAGAGACACAGAGATGGAGAGAGAGAAAGACAGAGTTGACAGACACAGAGAGATTACTGTAAGCCGTTAGCAGATATATACGCTATTTGGAGCAGTATATGAAAGATTTAATATATCATACAAGGATTTAATATAAATTTTAAGTAACTGTCAGCACAAAAGGTAAGGTTAATAGTCAGAGGGGTTGAAGAAGTGACTTGGCATATATAAACACCTGCTGGTTCATGCAAAGGATATGGGTTCTCTTCAGGCATATATGTGTGTGTGTGTATGTGTATATAAATATATATATAAATTTAAATATATATATAAATTGAAATATGTAATATATAAAAGCAGCTTAATGTATATATATGTATATACATTTTAAGTTGCTTTGTTTAAAGAACTAGATGATTCTAATGAGTCTAAAATTTAATAATTTCTATATTTGACCCTAAAACTAACACCATTTGGAGAATTTTATATTTATAGTTGTGTCTTTATTTGCTTTGCCTAACTATGAATTTCTCTGGCTTGCCACAATTGAACAATAGAATGAAAATAGGAAATCAGATGAAGAATGTAAAATATTTACATAGAGATTATATTTCTGCTAACTAGATTATTGGTCTAGGTATTAGATCCTTAGTTCAACTACTGTTCTATAAAATCTCCCATACTTAAAAGAAGCACAAAGTGATTAGATTTTAAAACACAGGGCACATACTGGAAAAGATTACTTTGCCTATAAAATCTTCTATAAAACAGGAATCCATTTTGAAGTGATTTTCTTTTTTTATATACTTTATTTTTTTTATTTCTTCAAGTTACATCTCAGTCACAATCCCTTCCCTACTCCCCCTTCCTATCCCGCCCTTCCACCCTCTTCCCCCCAACAGCTCCCCCTTTCGGTCCAACAAATGGTTCCTTCTCTTATAACAGTAAATACTATACAAAACAACAGAAATAAATACGCCACATTTATGAGAGTTAAATGGCCCAGCATACCTTCCCAATGTCCAGTTCATACATATTTGGCCCCTGACTTTAACATTTTCAAGGGCCCAATTGTGGCCTCTATATAATGGAGACGTCCCCGAGAGTATAAGAACTGGCATGCACTATGCTGTCATCAAAACATCTATTATCTGCCTTGGAAAGTACTCCAGTAAGAGGTATCCTGTCCCTGTTAAGTCTTTCATTTAAATGTTTTTGCCAAGTTTGCTATAAAGTAAACAACTTTCGGGTTGTAAGGGCACTAAGTTCCTTTGCACTTCATTTCCCTTTACTGGGGTATATGCTTTGTGTTGGTGTTAAGCTCTTTCCAATTGTGTAAGTAGATTAGCTCAACTGTCTCCATATAATGCAACAAGCAAAACAATTATAAATCAAAAGTAAGCTGTAAAATTATATTCACTTGTTGAGGATGTTTTCCCATAATCCAGAAAATACATAGTAAATATTTGCATTAGAATTCTGAAGACATTGCTCCATGCATACCTCCTTTTGTATATATAAAACATCAAGATTCCTCAATGACTTTTTGTCATGGTAAGCTAAATGAAAATTTCCTGTGCTTAGGTGACTTGATACAATATACAAGTATGTTTGTAAGTCAAGCCTTTAGAAAGAGAAAACAAACTATATTAAAGAAGGAAATGTGAATGTAATTCAGAATTTAATGTTGTTTATACTCTAGAATATGATAGGACAGCCTGTGATTTTTTTTTTTTTTACAGAGAGAATATTTTATTTGGGCATGTGCTTTCAGAAGGAAAACAGTCCTTCATGGTAGATTCATAAGGCAGTAAATGTCAGAAATAGTAGAAGGAATAGGAAGCAGAGAGCTCACATATTTTACTACAAACACAATCCCAACACACTAGAGACAGAAACAGGCAGATCTCAGAGCTCAAGGTCAGCCTGTGATCTTAAGATCATTTTGTTAGGTACTAGGACTGTCTATCACAGTTATTTTCTAAACTAATCAGAAATCAAGTTGCTAAGAGACAAGCAACATTTGCTTATCCAAATATAAGAGATAGATAGGTAGTCTTCAAAAACCTCAAGAGATCTACAGAATATGGCATTCAAAGATGTTTTCTTAACTTAAGATTTTTTTGATATTGAGACATGTCTGCTCCTGACAGCAACCCCTATTCTACTCCAAATAAATAATGAGCATTGAAGAATCTCCAATTGGACATGGTTGAATTTGTGGCAAGCCTATCTCTTGGCAAGAAAAATTCCTTGCTTCAACTGTAGACAGAATGCTGTCCAAACAGCACAAAACTTGAAGCAGGTAAGTTGACAGCCTAGCTCTGCCAAGACAGGGTAGGCAAGTCCTTCATAATTCCTGCTTTACAATCAATGTCTGTCAGGGAAACAGGGCCAAATGGCTGAAGATTGATGCTGTAATGTATGGAAAGAAAACAGGAACTGTCCAGGCAGCCACTGGTATATCATTTCTTAGTTTCGGAAGCTGCTGGTCCTGCACTTCCTGTATAACCAGATATATTTATCCCTCTCAGGTCTCTGAGGTGGTTGAAGACTAGATAGCTAGAGTCCCATAGTTAAATTTTAAGTTATTTAGGAATTAAGAGGGTGTTCTGGATTTAAGGAGATGATTTTTGAATTGTGATGCAAGTTAGGATGAAAGCTAAGTTGGATATAGAACTTCAAATTCATGGAGATGGTTAGATAGTAGAATGTTAAAGTCAGGTGCAAAATACATATGGACTCGACATTGGGAATGTATGCTAAGCCCTATAACTCTCAAATTGTGGCCTAATTATTTATGTTGTTTTGTATTGTATTTGTTGTTATAAGAAAAAGAGCCATTTGTTGTACTGAAAGGGGGAGCTGTTGGGGGGAAAAGATATACTTTAAACTTAAAAAAACAAAAGGAAGGGGATGGGGGTGTTGAGGGGGAAGAGGGTGGGAGGTATGAAATAAAGTACTTCTTTAATAAAATAAAGCTGACAGTCTGTAATGGCAGATATAATAATCTACAAGGAACTCTAGCCTTACTAATAGTAAATGTTAGAATCCCAGTCAATATCACTGAAATGTATGACTTATTTTGTTCAAAGTGTAGCCCATGCTATAGTTTAGACCCTGAATACCCCCTCAGTTTTCATGTAGTCTACAGTCTGAGGTATTTTGTGAATATTAAAATATTTCAAGGTTGTTGAAAGGAATATTAGAAGCCTTAGCCCTTGTCCTACCTCATTCTTTGATGATGGCTGGCTTCCCTGCTAAGAGTGTCATACTCCTCCACCATATATTCCAAAACTCAGCTGATTACTGCTCCACAACAGGAACCAAGACAACTGAGCGACATAATCACAGGCTGAAACCTTCAAACTATGAGGCAAATACATCTTTGTGTATTTACTTATTCCAATGTGAAGCTGACTAGCACAGCCTGTTAATTAGTTTTTGACAAACATACTTTCAGTTTTTACATCTAATTTACTTTAAGAGAGGACAGGCTAACTACCAGCATTGTAAACCTGTGATGTCTTTTAATAATATAGTAGAAAACATATTTTTAAACGTATATCCTCACTCAGTCCTAAATGTGTGATCTCCCTCAAAACCCTTCTCTCAGGACTCAAGGAATTTTTTAGAATAGGAGGCAGAAAGATTGTAAGAGCTGGTAGGTATGGAAGCCAGTAAGGAAACAAAATTTTTTAGACACAACAGGACTGGTGTATATATGGACTCACAGAGACTGTGTGTGGCAACACGCATGGGGCCAGCATAGTTCTAGACCAAGTGGGGTCCCAGCACTGAGAGGGAGAGTGAATACAAGATCTCATCTCTAACCTGGAAACTATCTCCAATAGATAACTGCTCACACATAAAAAAAATTAGTTTTCTCCAATAGGGTTTCAAAGGGTATACAAACTACACACTTAAGGGTACATGCCCAGCAGTAGATAGCCAATAAAAAGAACTCCATGGTAGGTTTTCATGTTTTTGTTCCATCCTCTACATATCTGGCCTTTTCTATGAACATATGAGACTCATAGGTATTTCATCATCCCTACTAGACTCTGCTCCCTGCAGTTAAGAAGTTTACAATTTTCCAACTTACATAGTGCCTGTGCCGTCAATAAATCCAAGATAAATGAGCAGTTAATGAGAGTAGGATAATTTTGTTGAAGCACCGGTATTCTGTAGATATTTTCCTTACATTTATTTTCTCTGGATGTTTTGAGATCTCTGGCTTCTCAAGTAGCTATCAAGCAAGTACTCATATATCAGATAAAGGCACTGTGTTAAGGTAACTTTGAAATTGGTTAAGAACTCACTTCTCCTAGTTAAAAGACTTACCAAACCTGATAATAAAGAATTCCAGAACTGCAATAGAATTTGCTATAATGGGACTTACTGGCTTCTGTGTGAAACTTATCCACGTCCTTATAAACAGGATTATTAGGGTGAGTAGGGGTTTAATATTTTTCCAATGTATGCATGACAAGGAAGCAGACTTGAATAATGTGTAAATTATTTAACTATCCCATATTTTAACATCTTCCTCTTTAAATTGTGAAACGAATGTCTACTTACCTAAAGTAGAAATATAATAGCATATCTCTTTAAGAGGTGTAAATTATAAATTATGAATAATAAATTCGAATGTGAAGAAGCATCTACTATAGGCCATTAATGATATTTAATGCCCTCTATATGGTCTATATATCCTACAGAGACAAGGAGTATTAGGAATTTATTAAAGAATATCTAATTCTAGACAACAAACTCAGAGTATGAAGTCTTTAGAAGTCACAAGATGTATTGTTTGATATGTGTTATGAGTATGCTGTGAGAAATAAGCTTGTATAAAAATACAGTGCATAAGTAGAATAAATGAAAAGGATTAACTCCACAAGTTCCTATTTATGGATAAGTGCTTCAAACTTGGACAGCTACTCTAACGAGATCACTCTGGATTTAATAATGCAAATGCCTCTTAAGGTGGTCAACAATGAGAAGATTTCTGTTGGAGTCACCATCTGAGGGTAAATAATGATTCCTTAACAAATGGATCAAAAGGACTGTGGTGCTTGGTAGATCAGAGAATGGGTGACTACTAAAACAAAAGTTTGCAATTGTAATCATACATTTCAATCAATCAAAAACTGTTTAAACAGCATATTGTTTCTATCCTCGTCTTACTGACATGTTATTATAACTGACAAAAAGCAAGAAAACAGATAAAGAAAATCAGGTGACCAACTGAACTAACATTTGAGAAATGGGAAAAAACTCACACTGGGTAAATAGAATAAAACCATACAACAAACTATCTGGGGTAGCAAAACCATTATTTTAGCATTCATTAAATTGAGTCACACAAAGTTGACACAGTCAGATAAGTTTTAAGCTAAATAAACAATGATTTATGTTTTCGAATCTGACATCAATTAGGTTTTGTTAAGAAATTAGTATGTTTTGAAAACCTCCTGGTTTAGTTAAAATATTACACCATTTATCTATTTATAATGGCAAAATACCATTTTATTAGGTTTATATTAAAAAGAAATATGGTAAAGAAAAAGGGTGAATATATTCATACATTGTAGGAGACTACCATTGGACTCCTTTTTTTATAGGATCACAAATGGGAAAGGCATACAGAATTCCAAGGAGAAGTTGCACCCAACAGAGAAGCAACAGATACCAAGCTGCAATGCTAATGGAAACAGAAACCTTAATAAAGCAATTTTACTGAGGTGTTGCAGGGTAATAAGTTTTATGGGCAGAAAGCAGAGACAGGAAAGAAGACAAGACTAAAAAACAGCTTTGATTATTTACAAGATTTGCAGAGCCCAAGAAGAAAGTGGCAATAAAGTAAATGAGTTAAAAATCTCACTCAAAGTCCATATATAGATTATCCTCTCTTCTTGTTTGCTCTTCCGGAGGATGCATCATATTAGAAAAAGATGCCTGAATGAAAACAGAAGTGTGAGGTAAGATAATAATGCTAGAGTAAACCTTATTTTAAAGGCTGGCCTTTGGCTAAGTTTGGAAGGAAATTGTGTTCTACACAAAATATAGCCTGATGAATAGATATCATGCTTTTATATAAAATGTTTGTTTGAATTTGTGCATTCAGAAAGGGGTCCTTGGGAGTAACAAAGCACTGTGCCTTCATGATGACTATTAGCACCAGCATTAAGTAGCACACCATTTTGTTACACGTCCCTGTAGTGGAATTCTAGTTCAGCAACATGGCTGCTTTGGCAAGAGATCACATCCAATGACCTTCTAGTTAAATGTGATCTGGCTGGAGTGCAGACAAGCCCTTAGTACATACCTTTAACCCCAAGCAATGTAGGTTTCTAGAAGGTTCATTTGTAGAAGGAAGGATTCATGTTGGAAAGCGATGTCTAATTGAGGGGCAGATAAAGTGACAAATCAGAGAAAGATTTGACAGAATGAGTCAGAAATAGGATATACCCAACTTTCATGAGAACAGAAAGAAAAGAGAAGTTACTTAAGAGCAATAGAGTAGACTTGAGAGATTAGAGTAGGGTACTGAAGAGAGAGAATAGAGAAGTATGAAAGACTATAGGTTCCACCAAATTGATGTGATCCCAGGGTCAACTGGAAAATCTTGATGCTGAAATGGACATTTGCTGAAAAAGATATTAAGACTGAGAATATGAGTTAGGGATCATCAACAGATCCTTATAAAGACATTCAGACTATTTATTAAGTTTAATTACATTTGAACTGTTAAGATTATGGAATTGATAGTCATTTCTGTTACAATACTTAAACTGCATACTATTTTTAGCTTTAACAGAAAGGTGAAGATGTAGAGAAATTCTAGTCCAACAACATGACTGCCCTGGCAAGAGATCAGATCCAAAGACTTTCTAAGGTCTCTGTGATCTTAGTAGAATGCAGACACACTCTGGAGTAAAGTATGATCTGTCTGGAATACTGACACACCCTTAATATACATCTTTAATCCCAAACAATGTAGGTGAGGTTACTTTGTAGAAAGAAGCAGCCATGTTTGAAAGGATATTGAATTGGGTGGCAGACAAAGTGACAAATAAGAGAAAGAGTTGACAAAATGAGTCAGAGATATGATATACCCAACTCTTACAAGAACATACAGGTAAGAGTGGCTATTTAAGAGCAGTACAGGAAAAGAGTCAGTCAGTCAGTTGAGAGGCAGTGCAGTGCAGTTCAGTTCCTAGCAGGTCACTTGTTGGCAGTTCAGTTCATGGAGTTCAGAGGCAATTTTACCAGGACAGTTGTACATAGACAGATTGCAGAGATAAAAACAATCTACACACAGGTGAAGACAGAATGAGCCAATGAATGAGAAGGAGCCAGAAGAATAGAACATATTGCCAAAGTCAGTATGAGGCCAAGAAAAAAAGCAATCCAGTCAGAAATCAAGAGAAGCCAGTTTGAATCAATCAGCTTGAAGAGGAGTTCTATCTATCTAGTGATAGATAGAACAGAGAAAGAAATGCTCTGGGATCAGCCCACGCTATGTATTTGCACAGCTTGGGTAAGGCTCTCATCTCATCCCTTCATCTTAGGACATAAATGTTACATTTATACACCCTTACATTCTTTCCTGTACAGTTTACCACTGCAGGCTGGTAATAAAGCCATAGATGATTCTGCACCCGTTGGATGTAGATATTCCTCTTCTGGTATTCAAGTAGCAGTAAGGACTCTGTAAAACCATTATAAAATATAAACATGACTCTATGAATTACATATGATTCATATGTATGTATGTATATTTTATACTCTGAGATTAATGTTTGCACTGGAAAAATCTAGAGGAGTATAAAGGAGGCAGTTGAAATCAAGAATTTCAAATATATTTTGAAAAGCAAAATCATCAACCCCCCATCCTCTACCATTTTTTTTTTTTTTAGTTTAAGGTATTTCTTTTTCCCCCCAACAGCTCTCCCTTTCAGTCCAACAAATGGTTCTTTCTCTTATAACAATAAATACAATACAAAACAACATAAATAAATAGGCCACAATTATGAGAGTGATATGGCTTAGCATACATTCCCAATGTCCAGTAGCATAGAGAATCTTTCTGATGTCTTCACAAAAGTGAATATAGAAGCCACTGAGCTAACTTCAAGGAAGCATGGTGTAAGATCTTTATGATAACAAAGCTTTAGCAATGTCCAGAGTTTGATGCCAAAGGAATTCCACTACAACACAGGTAGAAATTTGGAAAAAAAAAAAATTTACGGAAGTCCAGTTCATAGCAACCAGGGAAGAAAGAGGACTATTAGAGGCTATGATCAAAACTGTTCTTTTTCACAAAGCAGTAAGGACAGTGGAGAGAATAAAAGCCCCTAGAGAAGGCATTGACTAAGTGAACACCTTAGGGAAGACTCAGTGAGTGATGAGATAAATCACAGTGAGTGAGGAATTACGGTCAATTGTTATGTATCAGACAATTCAAAATGTATTAAATCACCTCTCAGCCTTCATTTTTTGGAATAATCTATCACTGCAAATTATTAAAATCAGATCATTAGTTTGAACAATGAAAATCTCAGGAGAAAAAAAAACTGCTCTAAGGTTCATTTTTTTAACTTAAGTAGAGTTTTTTTCTAACTCTGTCATATTAAAATTATTGTTTGGAGCTCATGTGAGTATAATATTAAAAGGTGGTTTTGTTTCAATTCTAAAAAATTAACTTAAATTTGCATTAAGTAGCCCAAATGGCATTGTAAAACATTTTTTATGACAGATGCATTATTACAGAGATTCAGATGTGTCTTCCAACAGTTTTTTACTAGTGTTTAAAGGAACTATAGGAACAAGCTATAGCACCATAGCTTTTATTTACTGAGATGTAAAAGAAGGTGCCCAGATCTGCCATATCTCTGATAGTCAAAGGTGTGTGGCAAAACAAACAAAAAACAAAAGCAAAGAGAACAAAAGGCATTCTGAAAAAGAAGCCACCATTTCCCACACAAGGCACAGTACTGATGAGGTATTTGTTGGGATAGGCTCATGAAATCAGACCAAGGACTAGATACACTCTGGCTCTTCGACACCTTGGACACTCTAATTCCATCCATGACCTATGGGAATAGAACCCTGGATAAGACAGTTGAAGGAACAGGGTAATGGCAGTTGGAAGCATGATGGAGGTCAAGCCAAGAGGACCTCAAAGACAGGTAAATTTCTAAAGCATAAGAAGAAAGTCAAGGTGACCTCTGAGTGTGGCTGGGACATGAGATTAAGTCAAAACAACAGTCTTCTTTTATTTAAACCTAATAAAACAGCAACAAAGAAGAGATTTATTGATAAAAAGATAAACCGAATAATTAATTTTTCCTCAAAAAACTTTACTGTTATTACTAAAGCAAGACTGTTAACTTTTAGTATTGTGAGTAAATGTTAAATTAGGTAATAATAGCCTAGAGTACACCTGATTTATTTTTACCTATACAGGCCAGTTAAATTTATTTTAAATATTAGATAAATCATGCCATTGAAACACCATTTAAAAACCTTTGAGTATACTCTGTAATCACCATTGCACAGAGAGGTTTTACTAAAGCAGGGTAGTTATTTCAATGTGAACTAAGAAGCAATATCTATATTTTCTCTTGTTTTCACATATGCTTCCCTTTCAAAGACATTGTTTGCAGCACGAAGTGGGAATTTTTGTTCACTAATATTGGACAAATGATTAATTGCTTTTGTTTTTATTTGTTATTGTTTTTCTTAGAAGAAATAAAAATAAGAATTCATCACCAGTGAGACTTGTAATCTATAAGAAGAAATCAGGCTCATCACAGATTCATCATGACTTTCACAGCTCGTACTCAAAGGGGCAGCAAAAAATACTATCAGGTGGATCCTCTTCTGATGCCCAAGGTTCCTCGTACTAATTATTTGAACCTTCGGGAAGAGAAAAACAAGCTACAACTAAAGAAATTCCTCCTTCACAGGATGTTTCTAGTGGGCCACATACAACCCAATATAGAGAAAAAGGAAATTACTGAATACTATGAGCAACTGTTTCAGTCAATTCTGAAATATCACTTAGGAGAAACGGTAACAGGGTTACTACTCATATACCCAAATACTTTCATACATATCCTAGAGACCTCCAATGGCACACTTTTCCGAATTCTTTTAGATTATGTTGCCCATGAAAAGGCTGAACCAGAACATATGATCAAGAACGTGAAAATTATCGTTGTTTCTCATAACATCCCCACGAGGCTGTTCATGCAGTGGAACGTCTCTGCCATCAAAGTTCCCGTTTTGTACCTAGAAGACTTGACAAAGTCTCAGTCTGTAAAAGAAGTCACCATAGATTTTCTCACCATGATTCACAAACTGGCACTCCACCTTCTTAAGACAGTGAAAGTAGGTACTAAAGGGCCAGGTGACAACTTACACCAAGCTGCTCCTGACCTCCTCATCCCAGAACAAACTGTAGAGTACTTATGCAAAGCTGAAGAATTCCTGGACCCAGCAACATTCTTAAACATGTATAACAGACCCATACATGTTACCCTGGACTCTGAGATTGTGTGGCCAGCTCCTTCCCGTTTCTAGAATGGGAAGAGATGATGTGATCATATCTCTTCAAGATTTTGTATTACTTTAAAAACAAGGAAAATCTAAAGTTACTCTTCCATAAAAAGGGAACAGAACATTGAAATATGTACACAGAATACTAATATTTACAGCATATCTAGAGGCAAACATGACAATACATCTGCTTGTTGTGATAGAAAGCTCAATATCTTTTTTAAGAGTAATTGGGTTTAATAAATTTGTAAGTTCCATCATTTTCATGTGATACTTTTTGCAAAAGTATAGCTGAAAGGAAATTAACACCATTTAGGCATTTTGATTCTCATGCATTCTCTTAAAAATTAACAGGCAGTCTTTTATAATATGTTAGAAGAAAGATGTTTGGGGTGAATCATTTCTAACAGTTTGACACTTAAGAAATTTCCAACTTAAAGTTACAAGCAATCATAACATATAAAAGTAATACAATATATTATACAATAAGATGTGTTATAATGAAAGTGGTATAGTAGGAAGAGGTAGAAAGAGCTTTCAGAACATAAGTGAATAAACTATTATTGCACAATCCCTGCATCAAAGAAAATAAAACCCTAACTTCTGAAAATAGTCCCGAAGCACCTATATTCTGACTTGTTTAATCAGAAATGACACATAATATTATACAGAAAAGTCCACACCAGTGCATCCAATCCAACATGTTCCTCTTGTAATGTAACCTTCACATTCCCTTTTATGTGCCAGGCTTTGTGCTTAACATTGTGCAGCCTTTTGTGTCTGTTTTAGCCAACAGAGTATGGCAAAAATGATGCTGTGCATCCTCCAAATTTCAGTCTAAGTGCCAAAGCCTTTGTTCACTCATTTAAACCTGAGCTCTCAGAATCCAGGCACTAGGAGTGTGAATATGTAAAACAGTAGTCAAATGACCTCCTCAGCATAGGACCAGCTGACAGCCAAAATCATGCACTAGATGCTCAGTAAGACTTGGTGGTTCCTAATTCTCTGCTTTCAGGGTTAGTTACAAGCAAGACCAGTTGGCACTGTATGGAGTAGAGATGGATTCTTCCTGGGAATCCTGCTCAAATTACAGACCTGAGATGATTATGCAGTTGTCTGGAATTATAACATGTATGTACATAATTTTCATCAAATACTATTCATCCCTTTATGTACATTACTAGACATCTACAAGTATAAACAGTTACTAAGCAGCCAGTCATTGTAGTTCGCTGGATACCTTAACAGTGATAAAATGTGTCTTCACCACATTGCCTATCTCATGTCACATAGCAGTCTATATCATTTCCTGATATAAGAAATACTGATAGAAAAATAATCCATGAGATTTATGAAAATCATTAGCAATCACAACCATTTTTAGAGAAAATTATGGACATATCTGAATGATGACATTGTTCATCAACTTTGCTTACTGTAACTTTTAAAGACTCATGAAATCAGAATATGTGGTATGAAGATAAAATCTATTTTCAATAAAAAACTCAAATGCATAACTCAATTATGCATTATTATAGTAAGCCGACTACAGTGAATTTATTCAAATGAAATTCACTGGTTTTAGTAGCCACTTTAGGAGGATGTATTTTCCTCATCCCAACAACAACATCATTACTAAAACATTTTGTAACTTTTATGTCAGATGAATAAAGAAAAGATATAGCCAAGGTGAATGTAAATAGTTCAGGTAGCTGGGAATGATGGCACACACCCTTAATCCCAGCATTCAGGATCAGAGGAAGGTGGATCTCTGTGAGTTTGATGCCACCCTGGGCTACAGAGTTCCAGAATAGCCACAGATGTTACAAAGTGAAACTCCGTCTAGAAAAATGAAAAAAAAAATAGATTCAGATATATCTAAGTTTTGATCACCAAAGAATATATACTCAATTGGTCCCATTCAGAAAGCCCTTTACCTGTGTATGAGTTCAAGTGTGCTTCATACCATCTACTCTATAAGACTGATAGTGTAAGGTTTTATGGTTAGGTCCTTAATCCATTTGGAATTAAGTTTTATGGAGAGTGAGAGATAATCATCTGGTTTTATTCTATATGTGGCTATTCAGTTTGATCAGCAATATTGATTGAAGAATCTGACCTTTCTCTAATGTGCATTTTAGGACTACTTGTCAAAAATCAGGTGACTATAGGAATGTGGGCATAGATCTGGGTTCTGAATTCTATTCCATTTATAAATGTTTCTGTTTATTTCTGTTTCACTGTAGTGTAATTTAAAATTGAGGGTGGTGGTACCTCCAGTAGTGCTTAATTGTAAAGGGTATTTTGAGTCATTTCTGTTTTCATATTACATTTGAGATCTTTTCCATTTATATGAAGAATTGCATTGGAAGTGTAGTGGGTATCACAATGAATCTATGCACTGCTTTAGGTAGGAAGGCCATTTGACAACATTATTCCTACCTACCCATGAACATAAGTAGTTCTTCCATTTTCTGGTATCATCTCCAATATCTTCAGTTTCTAATATTTTCATTGCACAAGTATTTTACTTACAAGTTTGTTTATCTGTTTGTTTGTTTTGAGGCAATTGTGAGTGATATTTCACTCAATGTGTTTGCTTTGGGTAAATAAGGCTACTGATTTTGTGTAATAATTTTATATGTTGCTACTTTCTGAATGTATTTATCAGCTCTAGGAGTTTTCTGATAGAGTCTTTACAGACTTTTATGTATAGAATCGCATGATATACAAATAAGACAACTGATTTATTCTTTTCTTAGTAATCTTTCCTTTATTTCTGCTTGTTTCACAACTCTAATATTGTAAGAACTTTATTGCAGAGAAGAGTAGAGAGTGAACATCTTTATCTTGTTCCTGATTCTAGGTGAAATGGTTTTATTCCATTTAGTATCATGTTGGCTGTAGGTTTATTGCATATTACATTTATTATAATGAGATATGTCATCTGAATCTTTAGATAATCCAAGATGTTTGTCATGAGTAGATATTGAATTTTTTCAGTGGCTTTTTTCTGCATATAAGGATATGATTATGTGGTTTCTATCATTGAATATATTTATTATAAGGTGACTATTATTTCTTTATTAGTTTGGCTAAAGGTGTATCAATCTATCTTGTTAATCTTTTCAAGGAATTAAGTCTTCATTCCATTTATTCTTTATATTTTTTATTGTTGTTTCATTCATTTCAACCATGAATTTGATTACCTCTTCCTGTCTATTGTTTGGAGGGCTGTTTTCATTTCTAAAATGTCTGCACAGACTTATAGGAGTATCCTTACTTAACTAATATGAGATCTATAAAAACAGTTCCATAAAAAAAGCTTATTTTGGCTACCATTGCAAAGGATATGTCTATACTATTGGGGGTCATAGCAGAAGGTAGTCAGAGCAGGAGCCTGAGAGATCACATCTTCAACCATGAGACAGAAAATGAACAAGAAATTGGCAAGACTATAAATATTCCTGAACGTTTTTGTGTAAGAAAATATAACAAGCTTTCCTCTTAGGATGCCTTTATGTCACATACATATTGCCATGCTGTGATTTTATTTTGATTCATTCCAAGAATTTTTTTTGTTTCTTTCTTGATTTCTTCCTCAACATAGTTATTAGTCAGAAATATGGTATTTAGTCTTCTTGAGTTTGTACATTTTCTATAGTTTCTATTGCGGTTGATAGGTAACTTTTCCCCCCATGTGGTCTGCTAGAACATAGGATGTTATTTCAATTTTCCTATATTTATTAATACTTCTTCATGTCATATATGTGGTTGATCTGGGAGAAATTTCCATGAACCAAGAAAAATATGTATTTTTCCATGCTTGTCTAATATAATTTTCCAATTATAGGTTCTAGAGATGTATGGAAGAATTGTTGATTCTTGAGAAGATTTAGGAAAACTGAATGATGATGCCGATAAGTATAGGTCTGTCTGTCTGTCTGCCTGACTGCTTGGCTACCTACCTGTCTGTTGGTTTGAGTTGTCGTTGTTTTTGTTTTTATCCTTTTATTAAAATAGATTCTTTTCTTTTGTCTTTTATACATTTATTTATTAATTCAAGTTACATTTCAATCACAGCCTCTCCCCTCCTCCCTTCCTGGTTTCCCCCTCTGATCCTCTACCCCCTCTCCTACCTCTCCTTCTCCTCAGGTGTGAGGTGCCCCACATATCAGCCCCCCTCAGTTCATCAGTCACATGAGAGCTAAGAGCTTCCTCTTGCTCTGGGGTCCAACATGGCAGCTCCACTAGGGTAAAGTGTCCCACTAACAGGTAACAAAGTCCAGAACTAAGATTGCACCATTCCTAATTGCTAAGGGATTTGTATGAGGCCCAAGTTGCCTATCTTCTATATTTGTTTAGGGGGATCTAGTTGAAGTCTAAGCTTTCTTCTTCTTCTTCTTCTTCTTCTTCTTCTTCTTCTTCTTCTTCTT
>CAJQZJ010033544.1:759546-784388 GCA_907164525.1 Lophiomys imhausi | reverse complement strand
TTCTTCTTCTTCTTCTTCTTCTTCTTCTTCTTCTTCTTCTTCTTCTTCTTCTTCTTCTTCTTCTTCTTCTTCTTCTTCTTCTGGCTAGCGTTTCAGTCTCTGTAAGTCTCTACGGGCCTTGGTTAGTTGGTTCTGTTGATCTTCATGTGTTGACTGCAGTTTCCCCTACCTCTACTCCTTCCAGTTCCTCCTCAACTCCCATTTCATTCTAATCTATTCCCTTTCTGTCTCTCATTTAAAAAATTAGATTCTACACAATAACAGCAAAACATAACAAAATAAAATATAATAATATAAACCAAAACCATCACTTTGAAGTTGGACAAGGCAAACTAACAAAAGATAAAGAGTTCCAAGAGAAGGTACAAGAATCAGAGACCCATTTGTCACATACTCAGGAGTCCCATAGAAATATATATTTATGAAATATACATATTCATACATACATTTGAAAGCAATAAGCTATATGCACAGGACCAGGTGAAAACTTCTGTAGGCCCTGTCCACGCTGTGTCAGTCTCTGAGTTTGTCAGAGCTTTGCTCAGTTGATTTAAATGACCTTATTTTCTTGGTGTCCTCCAAGCCCCTCTGACTATCACCTCCTTTTCCAAGGAGTTCCCTGAGCTCTAGGGGAGGGACTTGATGAAGACTTCCCATTTATTGCTGAGTGTTCCAAGGTTTATCTTTCTGAGTAATGTCTCGCTGTGAATCTCTGTATTTGCTGCCATCTGCTGCAGGAGAAAGTTTCTCTGATGAGTGAATAAGGCACTGATAATATGAGTGCCTTATAGAATATCATTAAGAGTCATTTTATTACTTTTTAAAAAGCAATAGTAATTGGTTGGTTTTTTTCATAGGTCTTTGGACTCTCTAGTCTCTGGTTCTTGGTCACCCAAGCATTGTTGAGTATGTGTTCCATCTCATGGAGTGGTCCTTAAGTCAAATCAATCATTGGTTGCCTACACTATTGCCTTAGAATATTTTGCAGTGTTATAGATGAAAGGTTTTGTGGTTGGGTTGGTGATTGTTTCTCTTTTGGTAGCCTGCAGAGTGAGTAACTTGCCATATTAAAAACACTAGAACGTTAAGTTTCTATGTAAGCATCAGCTTGATTTCTACATGTATATGAGTTGTGTAGGTGTTATCTTCAGCAATGATTTCTTTTTGTCAGTTTGTGGAGAGCAACCTACTGCATTGGCAACAGCCTGGGTTGTTTGAAGATTTCCATGAGACCCCTTTGGCCAAAAACTCAACTACATGTGAGCCAGTCCAGGCACTACAAGCTTCATTTGGTGACAAGGGATGACCAGCTGGTCCCTAATTATTTGGAGACATCATTAGGATCACCTTTATATATTTCAGGAAGTTTCCACTGCATTAGATTTCCATACCTCTTTTGTGTCATTACCTGTCCTGGAATTATTTATCTATGTGACTTTTGGGTGTATTTTTACTTCTTTTCAACCTGAAGTGTTTATCCCAGTATCCTCTGTAGAGCTGGATAGTAGTCATATATTCTTTTAACCTGTCTTTATCATGCAAAGTTTTTATTGTTCCTTCAATTTTAGAGACAGTCTATGGGGCTCACTATTCTGGGTAGACAATTATTGCCTTCTTTTTGTTACCTTGTTTCTGAACTAGGATTTGAACATCTGAAGTAGTTTCCCAGTCATGTCTTTCTTATTTTTGCTTAAGTTGCCTTTCTTCTTCTGGTATGATGGGAACAATGTGGAGTATTAAGTTGTAAGAGGCTTGAGACATTTTTTTTATTGGATTTGCATTAAGAACTAGAGGTTCTATTGTGTGAGGGTACAGACACTATTTAAGAGTAAGCACACATCTTCCTGGGTCTTTCCACTGCTGTGGTCTGGTGTGGTTCTCCAAGTCTATTGTTCTACTTTGAGTAAGCTTAGTCAACCAGAAGCAGTGGGTAGATTTTTTTTTTTAAACTGGATGTATACTTAAAAGGTCCATCAGTTCATGAAGGGCCAAGTCTACCTGGGAGAACTGGAAAGTGTGATTCTAGGGAAACAGGAAACTTATAAGGATGGATAGAAGTGGGCCTATTTAGGGCAGGGATTTTCTAGAGGAACCAGGCATTCTGGACACAATTAATAATGCAATCTTGTAGGACCTGGAAAGTTTATTTGCTATCGCAGAAAAATTCCAACACAGTGTCTCAGAGAAAGGAGATCATGGAGGAAGTGAATAGCCTACATGGTACATAAGACCAGAGCCTAGCTGATGAGTCAGGAAGGGAGGTCCCAGAAGATCCAGCCTAGTTGACTATGGAGACCTGGTGACATATGGAAGACCCTGACAGGTTTTGTTATAAGTTGAGAAAGAGGCAACCTTATTGGCAGCAAGGGGAATAGAAGTCCCTGAGGAGCAAGGCCACCTACAGGATACAAAGGAGCAGGTCTACCTAGTGAAATGTGGAAGGGGTCTCTGAAGTACCGATAGATTTCAATAAATTTAGCAATATATGCACATTTAAAATAAGGTTAACTTACTCCTAGCTGGAGCAAATTTCAAGCTCCCCAGAGAAGTTAAAATATGGCAGCCTATTGCCAAGTTTAGGCAGCGAAATATTTCCTAATTATTACATATTACATTAAATGACTTAATGAAGACTGTGAATTCTCCCTCTTGTGGTCAATTATTTAAATTTCAAGACACCTGCCAGGAGGGTTTACAAAATAAATGTAATACATAGATTTTAAGAAAACAAAGACAAAAGCCCAAAAGTGCCTCTCACATACTTTAGTTTCTTGCTCAGAAAAGAAAGATTCTGAAAATTAAAGAAGCTAAATTGTTTTACTCAAAGCAAGGGTAAATATTGATTAAATAATAGTCCCATTTCATTTCAAAATATTAAGTATACAAATCTTGATTTTTTTATAATTCTTTAAGAAAATTATTTTTGTCAACTCAATTTTCTTGTAATAGTAAAACTGTTAATTCTGTTGTCATTTAATTTCAAAAGTAAGTTTTATATTACATGGATTAATAACTTACTATATGAAAAATAGTCCTTATTATAGTTCTTTATTTTTTTCTATTTTTAGAAAGAACAGTTTCAATATTTATTAGCTATTTCTCTTGTTATTAATTTATAACAATGGCTAATTTGTTGACAAATTAATATATTATTGCTAATATGTTTCAATATACATAAAATTCAGGAAATATTTCTCTTATAACGTAGACCAACTGCATTTGATTTAACAAATTGAGAATATCACCTGAATTTTTCAGTTAAGGCTTAAATTTTATCTACAAAATGTTTATGAATCACTCAATAGTGTCCACTTCTTCCTTTCTGCCCCTGCTCACCATAGTTCTGCTGTTTTTCAATCCAGTCTATGACATGACCTCAACTCCCACCTAGAAGCTAATGACTCCAAACATGTATTGGTGTCTTTGTTCAATTAATACACACTTATTGTATAATCTATAGTTTTCATCAGTGTTAGGTCCTGGCCTTAATAGGAAAATATAAGAATTATGTTTCTAATGCCTATGTCTTCTAGAAGTAGAAAGTGAATAATTTTCTTGTCCCACCTTACATTAACTTTATGGATTTCTGGATGGATATTGCACACTCCAGTTCCCTCCTTGTGATTCCTTGTAGAATTTAAAGCCTCCTCCGGTAAGAGGAACTAAATTGATTTTTTCTTTTTCTTTCTTTTTTTGTATCATTTCTTGCACAAGATAGAAAACAATTTTTCCAGAGATGGGGAAGAGGGAGGAGAGCAAAAGATAAATGACCTTGCCTTGTATATTAAGGTGGATTAGTAAACAATACTAGAAAAGAGAGAAGAAAATGAAAAGGCCCTAGGCTAAGAGTAAGTGTGATATCTTTGAAGAATAGAAGATTAGACTACCTGTATTACTGAGACAAGGAGAAAAATATGGATGGAGAATGTGGCTAGGGATAAAGGATATAAGGATTTACTATCATGACCTAGACTGAATTCTAAGTTTTTCATCTATCGCTGTAAAAGATCCCTCTTGTGCTTTTATTCTCTGTGTAGGACCTGCTCAAGACATTGCGTTGAAATGCTACAGGCATCTCTAACTTCACATGATCCAAATAGAGTCCATAATTCTTTTTTTAATGTTTATTTATTACTTCAAGTTACGTCTCCATCACAGTGCCCTCTTTCTAAGCCTCCTGGTCCCACCCTCCCACCCTCTCCACCCTCTCTTTCCTATCCTACTCCTAGGAAGTGGTGTGTCTCTACATATCAGTGTCCCCCGCCCCAGTTCAGCAGTCATATGAGAGCTAAGAACCTCCTCATGTACTTCGAGTCTACATGGTAGCACCACTAGGACAAAGTGTCCCACTAACAGGTAACAAAGTCTATGTTCCTGTTCCTTTTGGTGTGTTGGTTGTAGGATAGTTATTCTGTACAATCCATCATTCTTTACAACCACTATTCCTTCACTCCACTGCTTGACACTGTCTTTGTTCTTTTTTTATGTAAAATTCTCAAGATGGTTACTAGCTAGAAATCCAAATATTGTCCTAGAAGCTTCCTTTATATCACTGATAGCTAGTTAATAGAAGCTTCATCCATTTTTTTCTTTATTTTATTTTATTTTTAACAGCATCTTTAGTTTCTAGTCCCATTTCCACATCCCACTTGGGACTTTTCCTCACTCCAGTTTCCTTCTCCTTTCCTCATATCCCCTGCATAGATCATGCATCTGTGAAAACTAAGGGTAGTGTAATGCAAGATTCAAAAGGACAATGACTGCTATCAAACTGCTACTTTGAAAATAGGTTCTGTAATTCTGCAGAACTGGCATAGCTTCCTCATATGAAAATCGATGTTATTTGATTCTGAGGCTAAAACATAAGTATTACACAAAATAATATGTGAATTTATCAAGAGATGTTATCTCTGTGATAAAAATTCTTTAGATGCTTCTGTTTCATGTGTATAGTACTCTGGGAGTATGCAACAATCTTTACGCATGTAAAGTACACAGTTCCTAACTCTGATCTGTTTATAAAACATTGGTCCAATTTAAAGACAATATTTTAAGAGCATTAAACATAAAACATTGATTTATGGATGAAGAAATTTTGAAATGTTGAAACACATCTACATTTTGCTGAAATTAATTTTTCTGCAATCTCTTTCTAAATAACTTCTCTAAGCCTCCTTCTATCTCCCCTTCCCAATTCATACTATGATTTTTAGAAAGCACAACCAGCATATCAACTACTCTATGTTGAGGTTTCTCTATTAATATAATATCTTGTAGTATTTTAATTGATTCCTCACATTTGATCTTATCAGAGAATGGTGTTTCTTTACCGCCTACTCTATCTAGTAAAATTATAAAAATAACATTTAAGTCATTTGAGTGACCACTATTACACATCATCTCTGTTACTAACTTATTATTCATCCTTAGTCAAGTGATTTATTCCTTTTGGGGGCATCTGCTCATTGACATTGTAAAATCTATGAATGTCATAAAGAAGGTCACAAAGCCCAAGGAGTATCCGTTATACTGTGTTTCAAAGGTAATACTATTCATGTTTAAACTACTAAGAAGTAAGAGACTAGAACTAAAGTGCTTCCAATAAAATCAGTAACCAAAAGTCTGAAATAATGGCATAACACACCTATAGAAAGCACCTGTCAGCAAAACTAAATTTTTTTTCTCAACAGATGTGTACTATAGGCTGAGGGAGGAGCTCAGTGAATGCATAAAGCCCTTGGATCAATCTCTAGCATCAAAAGAATGATTAAAAGCATCTATTTTGGTGCAAAATAATATAGGAAACTGAAATGTCATATATATGCATTTATATATTGTTATATATTATATATGTATATATAAGGACTAGAAAAACAGATAGTCTACATATGACACTCCCAATAGTATCCATTTCATTTTCAGTGAATATGTACATGAAAATATATATTTGATGCTGTATTGCAGTGAAATGTTCATTACTTCTGCCAGTCACTAAATTTTAATTCCATATATATATATATTATACTTAAATATTTCTTGGTAGTATCAAAGAATCAAAAGAGTATTAAATGTATCTTTATCATATTCATCATCAGTATCCCCCAACACACACATCTGCACACACAAACATGCACACCATATCTCCCCTGACCTTTCCATCATAATTGCTATCCCACATTCTTGTCCTCTGACATATATTTATGGATGTATGGATTTATGTGTTTAGCCACTGAGTCTAGTTATGTTGTTCATACGTGCATGGATGTTGGGTCATATACTGGGGTATGGATAAAATACCATTGACCAAAGTCCTAAATACAAACAAACAAAAATGTGACTTCACCTTCCCAGCAAAAAAAAAAAAAAAAAAAATTGTCAATAGCTCTCATCTAGGATTGAGGTCTTGGGAACCACACCTCTCTCCATGCTATAATTTTTAACTGACTCTGTCTTATTTAGGTAGCCACTACTACTGTGGCTTCACATGTGCAACATCCATGTCATCATATCCACAGAACAGTTTTTTTCATATATCCTCTGGCTCTTACATGTTCTCCACCCTCATTTCTGTGATGTCCTCTGAGCCATAGTGGGTAAAGATGTAGGTGTATGATCTGCAACTGAGTACTCACAGTTACTTGTTCTCAACATTTTGAAAAGTTGTGAGCATTAGGCAATTCCCACTTCAGTAAGAAGCTTCTGTAACCAAGTTTGAGGGCAGTGAAAATCTACATACAGAAGCATAAATATTTGGAAGACAGTTTTTCAATATTAATAATTACAAACCACAGTATACCTTCCTCTAGTATGTATCAGCTTACCTACAAACATCTTTTTTTATTACATTTACACTACCAGGCATGAATCCCTTCCTGTGAAACACAATCCAAATCCAATCATTAGAGCTGTAGGTTACCCATATAAATAGTATTGCCACTATTGCACCAGCAAGCAGCTTTTTCATGAAACATGGGTATTGTAGCATGCAGAATCAAGTACTATATGAGACCATAGATATCTTTATCCCACTGGCAAACAGCATAGCATCTGACAGTACTCTGAGAGCTACTAGAAGGGAAAGAGTTTCCTTGAAAGTTCAAAATTGATTTATTTTTATCCTGAAACCTAAGTATGTGGTATCTAGTCACAGTGTCTTACCATCTAGTTTTGACATATCTCCTGGGATCAGTATTGTTCACTAATATTGGGTACCTATGTTCAACATCCATTTTAAAGTATATTTTTAATTCTTTTACAAACTAGTGAGTTTCATAAAGCTTCTTTCTATATCTTCAGCTTTTATTTACACACTACCATCCTCCTCACATCCCCAGCCTCCATCCCAGGATAAATTTTTAGTTCCCAGGATTTCTCCTTGCTATTTCATATGATACATATGTTATTAACATCTCTTGTTCTATTTTCACTTGTATTTTGAGATCTTGGGTCTCTAACGGTAATTTTTTTTAATTTATTACTTCAGGTTACATCACCATCAGTGTTCTTTTTCCACCCTTCCAGGTCCCGCCCTCCCACCCTCTACCCCCATCCCTTCCATCCCACTCCTCTACAGTGGAGTGTCCCTATGTAACAGTCCCCCACCAAAGTTCAACAGTCATATGAGGGCCAAGAGCCTCCTCATACACTGGGGGCCTACGAGGCAACACCACTAGGGCAGTGTCTCACTGACAGGAAAAAAAGTCTATGTTCATGTTCCCTTTGGTGCATTCGTTGTAGTATAGTTATCCTGTACTATATTGCTAAAATCTGACTATAAGTGAATAGATGCCATTGCGTCCTTCTGTGTCTGGGTCAGCTCACTCAGGATGAGCTTCTCTAGTTCCATCCATTTGGCTGCAAATTGCATGAGTTCGTTGTTTCTAATAGCTGAGTAGTATTCCATTGTATAGATGTACCACAGTTTTTTAATCCATTCTTCGGTTGAGGGACAGCTTGGTTGTTTCCAGTTCCTAGCTATTACAAATAAGGCTGCTATGAACATAGATGAGGAAACTTCCTTGTGATTTGGAGAGGAATCATTTGGATGTATACCCAGAAGTGGTATGGCTGGGTCCCGAGGCAGAGCTATTCCAAGTTTTCTAAGATATTGCAGACTGACCTCCATAGTGGTTGCATAAACCTGCATTCCTACCAGCAGTGGAGGAGGGTTCCCTAAAGGTAACTTCTTCATGTACACTTCATTTTGATTAACCCTTCTTTTGGACCCTTGTTTCTCCATTCTCATCTTTCTAGTACATGTTTGAACATCTCTACATAATCTTTATTTGCATTCCATGGGAGCAAAAATCAGGCTTAATGAGTTTAATTCCTTCCACTATTCAAATAAAAAATCATCTAAAACATTAAACATTATGTGTTGATCACTTGGCACATGCACAAGTCCATGGACTATAAAAGGTATATAAAAGTCTATACATGACACACCCAATAGTATCCATTTAATTTTCAATGAATATTTACACGCAAATATGCTTAGTACTGTATAGTAATGAACTGTTTGTTGCTTCTGCTATTCACTGAATTTTAATTCCTTGTCTACCTTTAGTAACTCAGTAATCATGGACTGAAAACTGTGTCAAGACATTGTTAGACATGGATGAGAATAGTTATGAGCAAATGATGCATAAATTTACCTTCCTATGTATTTGGTGTCTTTTCTTGTCATCCCAGAAAAGCAAATATTAAGTAGACACAATAATTATTATATTAGTAGATACACGAATGTCCTAATATGTCCAATTTTAGGACTCAAGGAATGCTTCTAAAGAAAAAATAACAGACATACACCACACAACATTCTGTGTTAGAAATTAGAAAATTTTTCAAAAAGGCAAATAAGGCATGACCTAACATAAAACAAGACTGATATTAGATGAGACTGGATAAACAGACATGGTTCCAAATTAGGCTGACACTGAAAGCAGGTAATGTCCTATCTTTCTCCTCAATGAAATAAGATAGAGTTTCATTTTAATAGGTGACATGGTTAGATGTGCATTGTAGATGAACAATCTTGAATTTTGGAGGAGAGATTGAATAGGAACTAGGTGACTAGTTTAGAGATATGGCAGTTTAGAGACTATTACATCAATCAATAAAAAAGATGGTTGAAGTCTACAAGGGAAAGAATTCTGTAACATATTAAAAAGAGAACATGAGTAGAGAGATATGTGTGGGGCCAGAGCTGTGCCAGATATTTGGATATTTAATTGATAATAGAGAATGTAAAGAAGAGGAAAAGTTCAGGACAAAACATCTAACAGATACAAGTTCATTCATAAAGGGAGGGAAGACTGGGGCTACAGAAGAATGGTTTATACAGAAAATAAGATAAGGCACTACTATCTGAAGCCTGTTGAATTTGGAGTATCACTGAATAATCAATAATAATCCTCAATACAACAGGGACTCTGGTATACTGACCTCAGGAGATGGATCTGAGTCAGAGATGAAGATGTGAACATCAGAGTTTGGTGTTGTTGGTGGACTTAGGAATGGTGCTGTCACCCGGCAGAGAAAACAGGATTAACACACAAGACAGCTTAGTTCAAAGTCCAAAGAAATCCCAACAGAAGTCGAAAATATTCATCTTTAATTGCCTGGAAACCATGAATGAAACTTGGTAAGGTGATATTCAAGAATCAGAAGGAAAATACTTCCTAAGGAAATAAAGACTCAATCACATGAGCCTGCTGCCTTAAAATCAAATAAAAAGACTCAGTAGTGGGTTTGGGAATAAGGCCATGGGTAGCCTGGACACAGGGATTCTCATTCTAAGTAACATGATAGAACTTGAAGTGGGATGAATTTAGTTGTGGAGCAAACATAAGAGGAGGAAACAGGACAAGCATAGGCCGTGATTCTAAAATCTTAACTCTTGGCACTGAATTTTCAGAGTAGATATGGGAATATAAATTCTCTTTAAAATAAAAAAGCTCAAGTGAAGTTCATAATTTGTGTTCAGTGTCAGTGATAACATGTTATGGTCTTGTCCTTTGGAAAGTGAAGAAAGATGGGAGGGGAAAGAAGGAGTCATTGGGAGAAGCAGGGGAAGAGAAATCATAATCAGAAAAAGATGGATGAATAAAAGCTGTCTTCACGAATCACCCATACTGCACTTGTAAGTTTAGCTCTGAGACCTGGCCCTTTTCCAGGTCACTTCTTTCTTTGCCCACTCAAAGGATGCTAGTAAATTACAAATTACGATCAAATATCAATTTTCCAAATTGATGACTTTTAAGCACAATAATGCCTAGGCAAAATGATGGTAAGTTCATGAACCATTTATCCCTGTGATATATATTGCTAACTTTGACTCTAAGTAGATCTTACATGGCATTTATAACAAAATGAAAAAGGAATTTCAACTGAAATGACTCAAAAAGTTTTGGAAACTTTTCAAACATCTCTGCTACGTTTTTCGATCGTATCTCAGGTTATGTCATACTTCAAGTCAATGTAACACCATAACATCAACTAATATACATTTTAGAATGAAAGAGTTAATCAAATTCCATGTGCTCTTGGAGTATTTCCTTATTATGATAATCATCCACAGGACCTATAATTTCTATGACTAACTCTCTGAAAATTGTCATTCACAAAAGTCAAGGAAGAGGTAGTATCTGTTATCCTTCATTTAAAAATTCTCAGAACCTCTTTTTAACATTCACTCTTTGTTAAGAAGCATGACTGTTTCCTCTCTAAGAAATTTCATATTAAGATGATAAGCTCTTCTTGAGTGAACTAACCCATACTCAGAAGGATGCACATGGCATCTATTCACTTATAGTCAGATTTTAGCCATATAGTACAGGATAACTACACTACAACCAATGCACCAAAGGGAACAGGAACATAGACTTTGATTTCTTTCAATGAGACAGTTTGCTGTAGTGGTGCTGCCTTGTAGGCCCCCAGTGTATGAGGAGGCTCTTGGCCCTCATATGACTGCTGAACTGGGGTGGGGGACTGTTATGTAGGGACACTCCACTCCAGAGGAGTGGGATGGAAGGGTTAGGGGAAGAGGGTGGGAGGGCAGGACTAGGAGGGGTGGAAAGAGGACACTGTGATGGAGATGTAATCTAAAGCAATAAATAAATATTTTAAAAAGATGATAAGCACATATTAAAACCAAGGAGGCTTGAGATTGATTTGTTGAACCCCGAGCCTTCTGTAAGCAAAGTGAAACTAGAAGAATCATTCTCTAATTCACAGTGCCCACTGGTACAAAGGAAAAAGCCATCTAGAGCCCATATTATTCTTGTTTTATTTGTTGAAATAAGATTTAAATTGATGATGTCTTAGTGTACTTTATATTTTTTTCAAAAGAGTCTATGTTACTAGTTACTTCCTACTCTTCTAGAACACAAAATATAAACATTCGAAGTTTGCAAAAGCTAGCACCTAAGTCATATGATCATCACATTGGACTTTTAGTAATGGGGCTGCTGAGTAATGAGCTGTAAATTACAAAAAAATAAAAATAAAAAGTTCTTATTTGGTAAGTGACTATATAGTGCTCATTCTCCAGGGTCTGTGGAGCACTGGTGAAGAAGGATCAGAAGGTTGTAAAAAGCAGCAATCACAGAGGGTTGCTGAAGAACAGTGTGTTCAGGGGCATAATAGGCAATAGCACTCATAATAGCAACAACATCATTCCCTATATAAGATCTGTATGAGATCTATCGTGTTAGCATGCCAGTGGGTGCAAGGGTAAGTGGGGAGGCCTTACTCCTAGCCGAGAGGCTTCAGGCCACCCACAGCTGTCAGGGAAGAGAAACACTATTTCTTTTATAGGTGAAGCACCTCCTAGGTTGACCACGATATATAGACAGTGCTAAACCTATGTTTATGCAGGCAACACTAAGTAAACTCGATAAGTGTTACACAGAGAGAGGATGACATGAAGTTGAGAAAGGGTAGAATCCCAAGAGGATTAGATAGAGGAATGAGAGGTAGATTTAACCATAATAAAATGTATTAATATATGAAAAAAAGAACTTACTTGGGAGTTTTTAACTAGGACACTGGATGATTTGAAGTTCTTCCATTCCTTTCTTTAATCAAAGGGACACAATTGTGAATCTGACATACGCACTTTGGACTTTTTCATAGAAGTAACATGTTTCTGTAACCTAAAACTTTGTATGACACTCAATTCAATATCCTAGCTATTTCATATACATTATAGGCTTCATGAATTTCCAATAGGTGTAATGTATACCCCCAATATTTCTCTTGTATCTAAAGCCTGCTTTGTGTGATGATCCTTTGGATCCATTGGAGGGTCTGTTTTGCTCTGATCCTTTACCAATGTCTGTTGCTAAAATAGTTGACAGAGATTACTCTAGGATATCAAGAGTGGCAACCCTCAGCTTACAGAGACAGGTCCTCCTAAGAGAAGCATCTTATCACTCTTATTTTTTTTTCTGTGCTGTCAAATGGTAACTTACAAATGATAATGGTAGTGTTTTCCCCTTTTAATATAGCAGAGACAACAAAACAGCATTGATAAAAATAACTTTTACTTAGCTAACAGAAAGTCCTTGCTTAAATAGTTACATGTGCCTACCTAGAATATTACTAGAGATATTAGTACATGTGTATATATCTACATTAGATGTTTTCATGTATATATGATATTATCTAAATCAACATAGAAAAAGCAATTAAAATTGTCCCAAAGCAAATCGGATAATGAGATTTAACTAAAGAAATTTAATAGGACCATACAACTAAGGCTATGTATAAATGATCAGACCATCCTCTGTCAACTGTATCCTTCTCACCTCCATTCTGATCCTTGTTTGACAGACATTGCTCATTGTACCTCCCTGAAAGAGTGCTTCCCTAAGCTTCCTGTGTGGGTTACTGACTGGGACCATAACAGTAGGTATTGCAGCCTTCCTTTCTTTCTCCTTCTCTACTGAAGGAGGAGAAAAGAGATGGAGACTGACCTCTAGAGTAGTTAGTCATTTATGGCAAGGAGTACAAGGAAGCACATTTGTAATAAAGAAAATTAAGAAGTAAACGTATAAAGAGGTGAAATCCTAAGGAATAATAAGAAACTGTCACCTCGGCTCTTGATTTTATTTCCCAGCCCTAGCTCTACATCTGAATTTATCCAATCAGTTTTTCTGTTTCATTTATGTAAGGTAAAGCAATGTGCATGTGTTTTCTGTTTTCTCTTTTTCCCCCTAAATGATTCCTAAACAGCCTGACATTTTTTTAAAATAACATTGTCACACATAGTAGAACAAATTCTCAGTTTCACATTTAAAAAAAATTGTCTTGTTATCTCACAATTTCTGCTAGCTATCTAGACTTTGAGAAGGCTGTTTAACTAGTGGTCTTCAGTTTTCTTGCCTCTAAATTGATTGAATATTAAGCATGGTGGTTAGTATGAGAGTATAACCAGTGAATGCATAAGCATTACTAAATAAACCGAATTTGGAGTATGGTGTGCAAGTTTACACTTTCCACAATGCAGTCATAACACAAGATGGTTTGAATTTGGACTAGTAGCCCAGGGTTACTTCAGGAAAGCTATGCCAATTAGTCAAGCTGCTGATATGCAATGTTTCCACATTACCAGTCCTGGAGAGGTGTATACTATAGAGTATCTCCTAGCAGTATGAAGCACAGGGTAAGTCCCTGAGCAGGAATTGCTGCTGTTCTAATAGTCTCTGGAAGAGTCTGAGACTCTTTGATAAATGCCTAAATGCCAATGGAGACAGCCAGATCCTGATATGTTAATTAACTTTTACTAGTTTGCATTATGGACACCCCACTTAAATTACTCAATAATAATGTGAACGTTGTAAAGTTATATCACCATTATAATTAAATGACTTAATAGACTTATGAAAGAATTTCTATTATTATTTCAAAGTCCTCTAATTCTAAAAGGATGAAAATGGGCTTATGTCAGTTTTAAGGGGTTTTGTTTCCAATATGTATTTCTAAGAAATGGATTGGTTAATTGCATATACTCAAAAGAATAAAGAAGTAAAACCACGATGCCTTGTCATTTGAAATACATAAATTGATTTTTTAGTATTACTCTTATGAAGAGAGTTAGTATATGACAGATATAAAAATGTGTATAGGGAAAAGGGATGTGGAATTTGCATTATATTCCCTTACTAATATGGATGGATCTTTTGGGATTTTCAAACTATGACATTTGTAGCTTATGTGAGGAAAAATGTTTATTAAATGTGTTTATATTTGGACACATGTGTTTTTAGTGTCGTTAGGCTCTTAGAATATTTTCTTATATTTTCACTATTTAAATAACAAGAGCCTTATAATTTTATCAAGGAAAAGTCAGAACATGAATGATAATACCTATAGATATGAACATTTCTATATTTTATTTTTAATTCCTTTATACATGTATATAAGTACAACTAGTGCTTTTAACTTAGTAGATACACTGTGGGTGTTCTAATCAGTTATTATTGAATAGATGAAAAAATTAGCAGCATTTTATTGAGTATCTACTAATTTGTGTATGAACATCTAAAGTTAACATGGTCTACCTGAAATATATTAGTGCTCTTTACCTTTATTATGGCTTTGAACTGCATTTTGAAAGGTGAATAGTCTAGTCACTGAGTTCCACAGAGGATACCCAGAAGAGATGATGAAAGAAAAGGAAGTGGAAAGAAAGCAAGCAAGTAATAAAACTTGTCTCAGTTTCTATCTTCAGTGTTACAAAGTGGGAGAGTAATGTAGAGTTGGGATTGTCTCCATGATTTTATGATGTTAATGTGAACAATGTATCTCAGGCTCCTTGTTTAAAGTGTGTATATCAGACCCAGGCCTAGGCCCAGACTTTTGAATCATTAGCTCCTTTAAGTACTGAAAACCGGCAACTTAGTCAAATTTAAAAGACTAATGATGGAAATGAGTCCAAAAGGCCATTCTATTTTGTCTGCCATTATTATTATTACTATTATTATTTTTTTTAGTAACTAAGTTGTCATATCTGTAATATAAATACCAGTATTATTTCTACCAGTATATTCTAGACTCAGAAAAGTCTAGGGAGAATTTACATTTATTGTAATTAAATCAGCCAGTTTTCCCTTTCTCCAAAATATTTACAAGTTTAAATTTTTAGTTGAAAACTGAACAGATATGTGTAATAAATCCCCATTGTTATGTGAAAGAGTGCACATTTCTTCAATGTACACTCTCCATTCTCTACTGCAAATTACACTGGGGTAGACACATGGACTACATGATATATATATCCGGGCCCTCTCAGCAACAGAATGCCAGACACCAGTAATCATAATGGAGTCCCTTGTCAGGAAAATGACTGCTTTCCTTGACAGGGTTTAGAAGGGAGAGGTACAGGACAGAAAGAGACCAAGAAAGTATTTATCAATGATTGCATTGACCTGGGAAGAAATTTCAGAATATTCTTAAATTTCAGCTTTACATTATTATGTAAAAATTAAGTCCTTATCCAGGGAAGAAGCACATTTGGTGGAAGATTGGTTGAATTTTGGATATTGTGTTTTTGAGATGTCTATGAGAAACAATAATCAGTGAAAAACTATTCATGTCTATGAACCTGAAGTTCTGATACAGTAGGGCAAGCAGGCTCCTTAGACCCTACAGATGCCAGTGGTCTAATTCTTAGAACATATAAAGCTACATATTAAAAAATGACGTCGCAGATGTGAACAAACAAACATATTAGTTTATGTTTGTGTCACTATGATAAAGTACCTGACATAAATATCATAAAAGAAGCAGCCATTAATTTTTAATCATCTGTTTCAGATTGTTCACTCTGTACTGATTAACTCTCCTGTTTCTGTAGGCAGAACGTGGTGGTGGTAGGAGCAGGTAGCAGAGGTGGTTCACCTAGTGATGGACAGAAAGTAAAGAGAAGGCACCAGGACCAGGAAGCTAATATAATCTGCAAAGGTACACCTCCAGCGACCTACTTGCTCCCACTAGGCTCCTCCTCCTAAACACTTTGGAGTCTCTCAAAATAGCACCACAAGCTCAAACCCAAGTATGTAGCACAAGAGCCTTTAGGGGGCATTGTATACTAAAACTCTCACAACTGAGTACTTTTAAAGGAGCAGTCAGTTATCCTCAAATATACAGGTAGACTCTGTCTAGATACAATACATGAGTCCCTTAACATAGAGGTTGTTCCCACAGCAAACAATCACAATGATGGCAATATCAGTGTCTCCAGTCAATGTGTAAATAGAGCTGGTTCCCTTTACTTCTAGAAGCTTTCCTTACTTTTCCAACTTTGTTGGACTTTCTTACATTCCCTGGTTCATGACTTCTTCATTGTTCTGTTTGTCTGACTGATTGATTGATTTTTAGGTTTGTTTGTTTGTTTTTGAAGCCTGAGGGTTTTGATCCTTGGACATAAATATTTCTACTGAACTATCACATTACTATAGAGAAAACCATTACTAGAGATATAACATATGTGTGTGTGTGTGTGTGTCTGTGTGTGTGTGTGTGTGTGTGTGTGTGTGTGTGCATATAAGGTACATAAAACCACGTGTCTATGTACACATATATATGATTTCTTTCATAATGAGTCCTCCTTACTCTGTTTCTGCATTCTTATCATAAATGGTATGTATGCACTGCTAAGTAATTGTCTGTTGGCAATCAGTCTCATGCTTCTTGTTCTCCTCTGGGATGAAACTACTGACTGGAAGCCTATAAAGTACATTGCCCGGTGCCCCTTACCAACTGGTTTCCAGTTAGATCTGCCAATAGAAAGCACTAGGAGAGAAATGCAAGTTAGGAGATTACAGTGGTTGGGGGAGGGAAGCCATGATTCTTGTCTTGTTTTGTTTTGCTTTACCTTCTGTGTCTGACTGCCTTCTCATCTTAGGAATCAAGATTTCTGATGGGCTAGCCCACGCAATGACAGAAGTCATAGACACACCTATAGGCAGGCAGAGTATCCAGTAGCACCAGCCATATTGGGACTTTGCATGCCTGCAAAGTGACAGCCTGCAGCCTCAGAATCTGCATCTGCACCGCATCATCACTAGTGCCAAATCACATACCTGCAGGTCACATAATTCCTCCACTCTCCTTGGGGCCATTGACTTCTCACCAAGTGCCACTCATGGGTAATAGCACCTCTGGCCTTTCTCTCCCTTGGCCTTGTCACCAGATCTGTAGATGCCTCTGCTTCAAAGGCTGAGAATTGTTTCTGTTACACTGACTACACATCAACGCAAACACTTTTGCAACACAAAGTAGCAAATGATACACATTGAGTTTTTTTTTTACGTCATATCAACAGAATATATGCTTAAAATATATTTTTAAAGTATAAAAGCTTATTTATATATATAAATTTAATCTTTGCTCATAGTGTGTATGTATAACTATATAGCACTTGGTCATGGAACACTTCCTTATTTCAAATAATTTGCTGTAAAAGTAATCATTTGTTGAGGAAAGAAAATGATAAGGGGGTATGACTGCTGTTAGAATTTCCAGAGGCAGCAAAAGACATTATGACATATAATAAGGTCAGATGTTGGGGGATCCAAGATGGCGGCAGCCAGCACAGGCGTATTTTGATTTCGGGGGTCAACAGTCACAAGGCGGCAAGTGTTGCAGGATGCTGTACAAAGGGCATGACCCCTTCTAAATCTCACCCAGCTACACAGGGACCACAGAAGATGCCTGGGCAGGACGCCCCTTACAACTCTCCGACACGCTAGGAAGCCGCTGGACCCGGGAATCGGGATAACCCATCCCCCCAAAAGGAGAAATACCCCGTAAGTTCCAACCTAATACACAGCCGGTAGATTCAGAAACCACGCAGAGATAATCCCCACCATGCTGGGCACTCCCAGGTCTCACACAGATGATCCAATTATCTGGGAAAGGTTGCAACACTTGGAAGTGAAGTAGCTCCACTGCAAAGCACCTTCAGATCCCAGTCTGTGACATCACAGGCCAGCTTCCAAGCCTCGGGAGCAGCAAGGCTATTGGAGCTGAACTGCAGATTTACCCCATACAGGAACCAACCCCGGGCAAACTGTGAGATATTTGAAACTGTCCTATATCGAACTTTTGTACTAGTAAGGACCCTTCCGGAGGGGAATCAGAGCTTACTTGTGCACAGCTCCACCACCTGAATTAATTAGGTACCCACTTGGGAGGCAGGACTGAATGACTCTCCTTATAGGGGTGGAGTAAGGCAACTCCTACACCACAGTGCCCCCTTTGGACCCAAGTCCAGAAGACAGCATAAATAAATAAATAAATAAACAAACAAATAAATAAATAAATAAATAAATAAATAAATAAATAAATAAATTCCTCATGGCCAGAGGCCAGAGACAAAAAAATAAATAAATAAAGAAATGTCTCCAACAAAAGAAAGCAACGCTATTCTGTCCAGCCCAAACCACCTCACCACAACTGAAACACATGAAAATTCTACATTATGGAAAGTGATAAAGTCCCTTCAAGAAGAACTTAAAACTATGAAGGAATTCAAAGAAGCCACAATTCTACAAGTCAAAACAACGAATAACATCATTAAAGAGCTCCAAGCCAAGGTGACCCAGCTTGAACAGGAAAAGGATAAAGCAATGAAAGATCTCCAGACAAAAACAAGCAAACTGGAGAAGGAAATGTACAAAACGAACACTACCATTCAAGACATGAAAATAGAAATGGAAACAATAAAGAAAACACAGTCAGAGTTAAAAGAGGAAATGGAAAATCAAGAGAAGAGAACAGGAACTATGGATGTGAGTATGAAAAATAGGATGCAGGAGATGGAAGACAGGATCTCAGGCATGGAAGATTCGATGGAAGAAATCAGTACAACATCGAAAGAAAATGAGAAGGCTAAAGAATCTCTCACCCACAACATCAAAGAAATCAAGGACTCAATGAAAAGACGGAACCTAAGAATTATAGGCATAGAGGAAAGAGAAGACTCCCGACTCCATGGTCCAGGAAATATCTTCAACAAAATCATAGAAGAAAACTTCCCAAACCTAAAGAAAGAGATGCCAGTAAAAATCCAAGAGGCTTACAGAACACCAAACAGATTAGATCAGAAAAGAAACTACTCTCACCACATAATAATAGAAACTCCAAATGTAGAGAACAAAGAAAGGATATTAAAAGCTGTAAGAGAAAAAGGCCAAGTCACATACAATGGCAGACCCATCAGAATCACACCTGACTTCTCCTCAGAAACTTTAAAAGCTAGAAGGGCCTGGATGGATGTCCTACAAGCCCTGAGAGAACAGAGGTGCCCAGCCAGACTACTCTACCCAGCAAAACTCTCTATCAACATAGAAGGAGAAAACAAGATATTCCATGACAAAATCAAATTCAAACAATATCTCCTCACAAACCCAGCCCTACAGAAGATCCTAGAAGGAAAATTCCAACACAGAGAAGATAATTACACTCAAGAAAACAGAGGAAATAGAAACCTCCACAGCAACTAAACAAAAGAGAAACACAAGACAGCCAGCTATACCAAAATAATGGGAAATAACAACCCCTGGTCACTAATATCCATCAACATCAATGGACTCAACTCGCCAATAAAAAGACACAGACTTACAGACTGTGTCAGACGGTAAACAAGACCCATCTTTTTGCTGTATACAAGAAACACATCTCACTACTGAAGATAAACACTACCTCAGAGTAAACGGCTGGGAAAAGGTCTTCCAAGCAAATGGACCCAGGAAACAGCTGGAGTAGCCACCCTAATATCAAACAAAATAGACTTCCAATTGAAGTTAATAAAAAAAGACAGAGAAGGGCATTACATACTCATTAAAGGAAATATACACCAAGAGGTCATCTCAATATTGAACATCTATGCCCCAAATACAAAGGCACCTACATTTATAAAAGAAACGCTTCTAAAACTTAAAGCGCACATCGATCCAAACACTTTAATAGTGGGAGACTTCAACACCCCACTCACAACTATGGACAGATCATCAAGACAGAAGCCAAACAGAGAAATAATGAGTCTAACAGAGATCATGAACCAAATGGACCTAACAGATATCTACAGAACGTTTCACCCAAACACAAAAGAATACACCTTCTTCTCAGCACCTCACGGAACCTTCTCAAAAATCGACCATATAGTTGGACACAAAGATAGCCTCAACAGATACAAGAAAATTGAAATAACCCCTTGTATCTTATCAGACCACCATGGAATAAAGCTGGACTTCAATAGCAAAAGAATCAACAGAAAGTCTACACTCACATGGAAATTGAACAACTCTTTACTAGAGGACCACTGGGTCAGGGAAGAAATAAAGAAGGAAATCAAAGACTTCTTAAAATCCAAAGAAAATGAAGACACAACATACCCAAACCTATGGAACAATGAAAGCTGTGCTATGAGGAAAGTTCATAGCATTAAGTGCCTTCAAAAAGAAAATTGGGACAGCTCATATTAGCGAATTAACAGCTAAACTGGGTGAATTGGAAAAAAAAGAAGCAAACACTCCCAAGAGGAGCAGAAGGCAGGAGATCATCAAACTTAGGGCTGAAATCAACAACTTAGAAACAAAAAGAACTATACAAAGAATCAATGAAACCAAGAGTTGGTTCTTCGAGAAAATCAACAAAATAGACAGATCCTTAGCCAAATTAACTAAAAGACAGAGGGAAAAAACACAAATCAACAAAATCAGAAATGAAAAGGGTGAAATAACAACAGACATTGATGAAATCCAGAGAATATTTGGTTCTTACTTTAAAAATCTATACTCCACCAAATTTGAAAACTTAAGTGAAATGGACAATTTTCTTGATAGATTCCACCTACCGAAGTTAATCAAGATCAGATAAACAATTAAATAGCCCTATAACCCCTAAGGAAATAGAAACAGTCATTAAAAATCTCCCAACCAAAAAAAGCTCAGGACCAGATGGCTTTAGCACGGAATTCTACCAGACTTTCAAAGAGGAGCTAACACCAATACTTTTCAAAATCTTTCACCAAATAGAATCTGAAAGAACATTGCCAAACTCATTCTACGAGGCCACAATCACCCTGATTCCTAAACCACACAAAGACACAACAAAGAAAGAGAACTTCACACCAATCTCCCTCATGAACATAGATGCAAAAATACTTAATAAAATACTAGCAAACCAAATTCAAGAACACATCAAAACTATCATACACCATGATCAAGTAGGCTTCATCCCAGGGATGCAGGGATGGTTCAACATATGAAAATCTATCAATGTCATTCACCATATAAACAAGATGAAAGAAAAAAACCACATGATAATCTCGCTAGATGCAGAAAAAGCATTTGACAAAATTCAACACCCCTTCATGCTAAAAGTTGTGGAGAGAACGGGCATACAAGGGTCGTACTTAGAAATAATAAAGGCAATATACAGCAGGCCAGTAGCCAACATCAAAATAAATGGAGAGAATCTTGAAGCATTTTCTCTAAACTCAGGGACAAGACAAGGATGTCCACTTTCACCATATATCCTCAATATAGTACTTGAAGTTCTTGCTAGAGCAATAAGACAACTAAAGGACATCCACGGGATAAACATCAGAAACGAAGAAGTCAAATTATCCCTTTTTGCAGATGATATGATAGCATACATAAACGACCCCAAAAATTCCACCAGAGAACTCTTACAGCTGATAAACACCTTCAGCAAAGTGGCTGGATACAAAATTAATTCAAAAAAATCAGAAGCCCTTCTTTATACAATAAACAAATGGGCTGAGAGGGAAAAAAGGGAAACATCCCCCTTCACAATAGCCACAAACAACATAAAATACCTGGGGGTAACTCTAACCAAGCAAGTAAAGGACCTGTACAACGAGAACTTCAAGCCCTTGAAGAAAGAAATGGAAGTGGCCTTTAGAAGATGGAAAGATCTCCCATGCTCATGGATAGGTAGGATCAACATAATAAAAATGGCCATCCTACCAAAAGCAATATATAGATTCAATGCAATTCCTATCAAAATACCAACACAATTTTTTATAGACTTGGAAAGAGTTAGTCTGAATTTCATATGGAACAACAAAAAGCCCAGAAGAGCTAAATCAATCCTGTACAATAAAAAAACATCTGGAGGTATTACCATCCCAGATTTCAAGCTGTACTACAGAGCAATAGTTGTAAAAAACAGCATGGTATTGGTATAGAAACAGACCAGTAGATCAATGGAATTGAATTGAAGATCCAGAAATAGACCCACACACTTATGGCCACCTACTTTTTGACAAAGAAGCCAAAATGGCACAATGGAAGAAGGACAGCATCTCCAACAAATGGTGCTGGTCCAACTGGATGTCCATTTATAAAAGAATTTTATAAATTCTTATCACCTTGTACAAAACTTAAGTCCATGTTGATCAAAGACCTTAATATAAGACAGGTCACACTAAATCTACTAGAATATAAAGTGGGAGAAACCCTCGAACTAATTGGCACAGGCGACAACTTCCTGAACAGAACACCAACAGCTCAGGATTTGAGATCAACAATCAATAAATGGGACCTCATGAAACTGAAAAACTTTTGTAAGGCAAAGGACACTGTCATTCAAACAAAACGGCAACCTACAGACTGGGAGAAAATCTTCACCAACCCCACATCTGACAGAGGGCTAATATCCAAAATCTACAAAGAACTCAAGAAATTAAATGCCAAGAAACCAAATAATCCAATCAAAAAATGGGGGAGAGAGCTAAGTAGAGAATTCACAAAGGAGGAATCCCTAATGGCTGAGAGACACTTGAAGAAATGCTCAACATCCTTAATCATCAGAGAAATGCAACTCAAGGCGACTCTGAGATTCCATCTCACACCTGTCAGAATGGCTAGGATCAAAAACTCAAATAACAGCACATGCTGGTGAGGGTGTCGAGAAAGGGGTACCCTACTCCATTGCTCGTGGGAGTGCAGGCTTGTGCCACCACTATGGAGGTCAGTCTGGCGATATCTTAGAAAACTTGGAATAGATTTGCCTCAGGACCCAGCCATACCACTTCTGGGTATACACCCAAATGCCTCTTCACATAATCATAAGGAAGTTTCCTCATCTATGTTTATAGCAGCCTTATTTGTAATAGCTAGAAACTAGAAACAACCCAGATGTCCCTCAACCGAAGAATGGGTTTAAAAACTGTGGTACATCTACACAATGGAATATTATTCAGCTATCAGAAACAATGAAATTATGCAATTTGCAGCCAAATGGATGGAACTAGAAAAGCTCATCCTGAGTGAACTAACCCAGACTCAGAAGGACATATATGGCATCTATTCACTTATAGTAGGATTTTAGCTATATAGTAGAAGGTATCGATATTATAACTAACACACCAAAGGGAACTTGGATATAGACTTCTTATTTTTAATTTTTATTTTTTATTTATTTTTTATATATTAGTTATATTTTTTTCTATTTTTTAGTCTTTTTATCTATTGTATGCTTATTGATTTGTTTGTTTAGTTGTTCTCTCTCCCAGGCAATGAGACACTTTTCACTGATGGTACTGCTTCATAGATCCCCAATGAATGAGGAGGCTCTTGGCCCTCATATGACCTCTCAACTGAGATGAGGGACTGTTGTATAAGGACACCCCACCCCAGAGAAATGGGATGGAAGGGTTAGGAGGTAAAGAAAAAAAATGAAATGTGATGTTTCGGCCTTTTACTACTAACTGTCATGAACTGTTTAGGATAATTAAGAAATGCAAACTAATGGTTATGCAAGCCATTCATTATGTTACGTACTATGACAGCCTATTATAGTTACTTTCTAAGCTAATCAGAAATAAACCTGCTAAGAGACAAGCAACATCTGCTTACCCTAATATAAGAGATAGATAGGGCCTCTTCAAAAACCTCAAGAGATCTGCAGAATATGGCATTCAAAGATGTTTTTGTAACTTTAGATTTTTTTTTATATCAAGACATATCAACTCCTGACAGCACCCCCTATTCTCCTCCAAGTAGAAGATGAGCATCGAAGAATCTCCAGTGGGAGATGATTGAATTAGTCGCAAGCCTATCTCTTGGTAGGAAAAGCCCCTTGCTCCAACTGTAGACAGAATGCTGTCCAAAAAGGACAAAACCTGGAAGCAGGTAAGTCGACAGCCTAGCTCTGCCAAGACAGGGTAGGTAAGTCCTTCATAACTCCTGCTCTACAATCAATGTCTGTCAGAGAAACGGGGCCAAACGACTGAAGAGTGAAAGAGTGATGCTGTAATGTATGGAGAGAAAATGGGAACTGTCCAGGCAGCCACTGGTATGTCATTTCTTAGTTTGGGAAGCTGCAGGCCCTGTACTTTCTATAAAATCAGATATATTTATCCCTCTCAGGTCTCTGAGGTGATTGAAGAACAGATAAAGTCTCATAATTAAATTTTGAGTTGTTTAGGAGTCAAGAGAGTGTTATACATCTAAGAAGATACTTTTAAAATTGTGTTGCAATTAGTATGAATGTTGAGTCAGATATAGAATTTTAAACTCATGGAGATGTTTAGATAGTAGAATGTTAAAGTCAGGTACCAAATACATATGGACTGGTCATTGGGAATGTACGTTAAGCCATATAACCCTCATAACTGTGGCCTAATTACCTCTATTGTACTGTATTGTATTTATTATTATAAGAGAAAGAGCCATTTGTTGGACTGAAAGGAGAAACTGTAGGGGGAAATAAGATATACCTTAATCTTAAAAGAAAAAAAAAGGGAAGAGGATGGGGGGTTGAGGGGGTTGAGGGTGGGAGTGTGGGACTGGAGGGGGAAT
>CAJQZJ010033544.1:733808-747863 GCA_907164525.1 Lophiomys imhausi | reverse complement strand
ACACAAAGTATCTTGAAAATGTACATGACTGAGTAAGACAGGCAATAATAAAAAGAACAATGGTGTATCTGTTCATTTCCTTACTCAGGAAATTCCCTGTTCAGAAACTTCAAGGTTTCTATTCTAGACAATTTCTCTCATTTCTGGATACATATTTCTAATTTTACAAAAGGAAATTATCAGATTTGAATGTGTTTAAGGTGCATATATGTATATAACACCTTCTAGTTATATTAGGTGATTTAGACAAACATCCAACTCAGGATAAAATTATGAGATATGAAACAATTCAAGGACCATGGTATATGCAATTGACACTTGAAAGGGTCTCCTCCAAGCACAGTACTTTAGGTTAATAAAACAAGCTTTTCAATTCTTCTTGAATTTTTTGACCATACTGTGCCGATAAAGGAATGAAGACTTATAACCCACTCTGATATTCAGAAGACTGATGATAAAGTATATAGCATAGGATATAGCAAAGATATAGCATAGGATAAATATAGAGCTATGATTAGTAACTAATGGATTAAGTGCTAGGAATAAATGCCTTACTATTAATCACACACAGATTAAGAAATATATAAGAAGACACACTGAAATTAATCCAAAGTTGAAATGATACTTCAGAGCACATAAAAATAACTATGAATCAACTGAAGAATGTATTTACATTGCTGAGAGGACATTATTTATTTTGTTGAATTTAAATACAGTGATAGAGCTTTAAGATTTTTTAATGAATCCTTTAATATTGTAACAAAGATTTACATGTTTGATGGCTAAAAAAAACAATAATATATGGGTAACATACCTTGAGCAGAGTTACCAATGTATATCCAGCTACCTATCTATCTAACATCATACAATCATATTATTTTAGAGTTGAGAAAATATAGAGGATAGATATCCTAAAATTTGGCAAAATGTATTTATGTTTTACATAGACTTTTTTATTAAACATTGAAAATACTTTTATCTTTTCTTAATCTATCTTATATTTACAAACATAAGCCATCTTAAATCAATAATTGACATGCTCATTAGAATTAAAACACAATTTTCTGTTTTTCATGCAGAACAAAGAGGTAAGCATAAGATACTTCTGTATGTTAACTTTGAAGCTAGAAGTAGATTTTTCACTCCAGGATTTTCGGTTTACTAATCTGTAAGTATTCATATGGGACCAAATACTTAAGTGCTTTATTATCAATCAATCACTTCATTTCATATTTATTATGAGAAATTCATATAATGATTTGGTATTTTATAAATGAAATGTCTTGAAATAATGTGTGTGTGCCTTTATACCTATTTTTTTTTACTTAATATCTGAAGTTCACACTATACAGATATTATTTGAACATAAGAAATTTGATAACTTTTTCTAAATATGTGAAGACTTAATATATTATATATATTAAACAGTGAAATGTAAGATGTATATTATACATGTATACTTATAACAAAAATTATAAATAAATATTATTAAGCTAAAAGGTCATTGTCACCTTTCTCCTTTCTAAACAGAATACAAACTGTTGCTCAATAATTTTACTTTATTGAACATTAAGGCCATGTCCAGCTTTCATGCAGCTCATTAAAAACAAATGTATGGAATAAATAGAGAGTCATGGGTTAAAGGAGTAAGAATAAACATTAAGCATTGGAAAACCTAGTGAACATTAGTTATCAACTAACATCCCAGTCTATAGTTCTAGGTAAATAGAACCTTAGGAAGTTAAAATAATAGGTAACATATAATTTTAGATCATTCTAGACATTAATTTGAAAATATATTATCATAGTAGATAACTATTTCCAAAGTATAAATTATTGTGTTAATGATTATATGATCAACATGTTTAATATTTATATTGAGGGCATATGCATAAACTAATGTCAACCTAGATATAACTTGAAAGCCATTGCTGAATATGAAAATATATATCCACATTATTTTTAATTTGATGCTTTGCAACCTGTTGATCAAAAAGGCAAGCACACATTCCTGGAGACCAGTGAGCTATTCAAACATGGAGTGTGGGGTCTAGGAAGTAGTGACTTATTTTGCCTTAGAGAGAAAGTCATCATGGCGTGGAAAGAAATTTTAAAGCAAATGAAGGCTTATGCCAACAACCCAACAGTGACAGAGAAAGGATGAGTATCAGTTTCCCACAAAGCCCAGCTCATGTAATAGACTGGCAAACCTTTAAAAAAGACACAAATTCCATGATAAAATGAAAAAAAAAAGGAAGAAGAAAATGGGTGTGGAGTTCACATTAAAGCTATTTTACACATTACACATCTCTACATAGATCATACATCATTTTAGTGAGCATCATTCAGTGAGTCAAACTGAAGAGACTTGAAAGCAAAGGAAGTAAATTAACACTTTAATGGACTCAGCCAAGTAAAGTATAACAACAGTATACCATAGGAGTGCAGCTGTACTCTGGACAACCAGCACAACCATGTGGATACAAGGCTGGTATCTGCCATCCAAATTTACACACTCAGTCTCTGAGATCAGCCAGGCTTTGGGGACATGAACAACCAGAGGGAGAGACACAGGGAATATTCATAATCGAATGACAGAAACTTCCTCATTAAACACTAGAGATTTTAATCCAATGTCATATTCTAATTTCCTTGAATAGACTTAGGCTGCCTAAGAATGATGAGAGGTCTCCTTTGATCCCAAGTATTGAGATGTATATATTGCAACACACTAATCCAACTCAGGGAGGTTATGGAGACAGCCCTACAGATTATCAACACACTAAGAAAAAAATGCCTGTAAGAAAATTGGAGCAGTCTAACTTTACAAGACAACATGCACTTAGGGAAGAACTAGGAGGACTTGTTTGCCCTGAGGAAAATGCTCCTGACACAGTGAATTGTCGGACACCTTAATGGTTTGCTGAGGCTGCAGAAACTCCAGTCCTTAAAATCTTTAAAGCAGGCAAGATTCAGATGCACTTCTCAGCCTGACTATCAGCTGTATTTTTCAGTCAGCTGGAACTGCCAACTCCCTTTCCAGTCCTGTGAGTTTAATTGTAACTGTTAATGCAAACAATGTTTCCCCTGTAACATTTCTAGCTCCCTCCAGTTTAGTTGCAGGTGTTGCAATAACACAGATTTTTAAAGCACTTGAAAATATGAGGGAAGAGCTTGTCATTGGAAATCTTGGTGATGTGTCTGGATTCCAGATTTCTTATCAAATCACAGATGTTGTTTAACCAAAGGTATTTGAAACATATACCAGTTGTAAATAGTTCACACTAATAAATATTAAACTGTAATGGAAAGTATGAGATACAAAATATGCAGGCCATTTAAGTTCTTCCTCTCTATGTCATCCAGACTGAAAATACTCTCAATAGGAGAATAGAAAAGTTGTTCATTAAGTTTGGATACTTGGACACTTACTGTAGTCTAAAACTGATTATGTATTTAAATATGCTCAAACTATGTATATATGCATGCATACACACATACATAGACACATTTTCTTTAAATATACTTGAACTCTTAAAACATTAGTTTATACTACCCATGAATTTATTGATAAATATAGCAAGACCTTTGATTCTGGGCAGCAGTAGTCGAACAGTTTACTAAGTTAAATAAAAGCACTCAGATTGTAGGTTAAGATATTTTTATGTAATACAATAAACAACCCAATTTGAATTTCCACAAAGGAACTCATTCCCTTCCTTTTAAACTAAAGAATCTGATTGAATCTTGGACTTCAGAACGCTTTGAGAAACAACACCTTTTCGTTTTGCCAAGACAAACCTCTTGAGTTTATTTTCTTGTAAAGCAGCTGTAAAATTATTAAACTAATCCGAAAGTATGACTTCACGAACACACATTATAAAGTATCACTCAAACTTTCCACACTACCCAAATCAGCAGATTCCTAAGTGGACTCTGCGGGAGGATCTACCTTCATACCTTCAGTTAAGTGTGTTCAGTACATATTTGCATGCATAACAATACAGATCGAAATGCCTGGGATGTCAAGAAACATGGAAACACACACCCCTCTCTATAATTGTCCGCGAAGCGTGTCTGCTGACATAACTAACGGATAGTGCTGCTTACTCCCTCAGAGTCTAAACCTCTATCAGGCAGGACAGCATCTCCCAAGGTCTCTTTTTGTTGTCATTTGGTTTTGAATGTGTGTGGATGGGTGGGCGCGCATGTGTGCACATTACCGGAGACGGAGATCCGTTCTTGCAGAGGGGCCCTCTGAAGACTCCCTTAATGCCCCGGTAATGCCCATTGCTGAGATGTCTCGAACTGATGACCAGGTAACAAGCCATATGGGTCCGGGCAGGAGGTGTAGTCTCAACTCCTCACTGGGCGACCAACAGGCAGGGAAACGCAGGCTGGCTTCTAGGAAGCAATAGTGACTGCCACCTCCGGAGAAGAAGAGGCCAGCAGCAAGCTGGTGATAGAGAGCCGGTGCGCCCCTGCTCCTCGACCTGCGCTTGGCTCTTGCTGCCCACAGCGGCTGCTCGAACTGAGGCGGCGGCGGCGGCGGCAGCCCAGAGCACTAAGGGGACCGGGCGAACCAGTCCACATGCTGCTCTGACGAGGCGGCGCTCAAAGGCGGGTGGAAGATGTGCTTTTTAAAGGACAACTTCCTGGGTCCACCAGGGAATCGAACTCCCCCGCCCCTTTTCCCCCGCCCCCTGCTGTTGCTCCAGGTGCAGGAGGAGTGGGGTGGGGACACTCAGGTGCAAGTAGGCATTTTCCAGCCGCCGAGTCCCCAGGCTGAGCTGCAGGCTGCAGATCCAGGCATGCAGGGGATGCAGCCTTTTCAGGGAGCGTGGCGTTCCTCGGAGCGCCCAAGAGCTGTCCCCTCTGCAGTGTCCGGGAGAGGGCGAACGCTATGAGTTGGTGGTGTGGTGACTATTGCATGGGGGCAGTGAGCGCCCACCTGGAAGCTGTGGGCTCAGTAGCGTCTTGGAGGGTCTGGGTACAGGAGACACTAAGAAGAGATGATGACTACCACACCGGCCTCCTTGCTCCGCCTTCTGGAACCCACAGCACCAACCACTTGGCCCTTCTCTCAGGCTTTTGAGCCAACTTTCTAAGGGGTTTAGAAAGGGCACTCGGGAAGACTGGGAAGGACCACAGAGGGAGAAGAAAGAGAGCTGTTCTTCAGTCATTTGCTGCCTGCTCACCTCTAGGGCTCAGTGCATTAAAGCACCAATGGCTGAAGCAACAGCTTCCCAGAAGCCTGTAGGGAGAGAGGTTCAGTCCAAATGGAGCTGATTAGATAAGCTATGGTGCCCAGAGCCTGGGGAAGAAAGGAACTTTGAGGTGGCAAACTTATAGAAGGTACAGACACCAATGTGCAGGTTTAGTGCTATGTATTCACACATCTAGCTAGAAAGGTTCCTTTCAGAACCTTTCTCTGTCAGTTAAGATGCAGATGTTGTGGTCCGTAGAGATCTTTGTTCTCCCAATCCCTAATAACCACGCTTTTGGAGTTCTTTGGTTAAGAGTAAATTAAACCACCAGGGAGCGAGCTGGACTTAAAATAAAACATCTGTGCAAAGATATACGCTGAGAAAGAGAGAAGAATCCTTTGGGGTAGAGGGAGGGCAAAAGCCCTGTCCTATGCCTCAGGTTAGCTCAATGAGGCTGTACAGTCCCTCTCTTCTCCACTCTGACTGAGATCAGTTCGATGAAACATGGCAGGGTCTCCTCTTCCAGTCTTTCTCATTCAACTCTGGGTACCCTGAAATACAACTGCTGTCATATATCCTGATTCTGTCTAGGCTTTCTCCTAGATTCTCTCTCCCCTCTCACAGTGAGTAAACACTCCCGACTGACATTTAAGACCTCTCTGACATGACAGAAACATACAAAAATATAACAGTATTTTAGTTTTTCCAATTAAGACAGCTCATAACATTGGGGAAGGAGAGTTCTATTTTAACTTTTGTAGCTTCCTAATTAAAGACCGGCTTTGCTTATTTCATGACTTACTAAAATGAGTATTACAGTAAAAAGCTTAGATGCATGTCTGATCTTAACACCTTTAGATGAAATTTAGTTAAGTATTTTGAAAATTTTGGAGTATACACTCCGAGGTTTTTTTTTGTTTTGTTTTTTTATAAATACTTTATTTTTTTTTCTTCAAGTTACATCTCAGTCACAAACCCCTCCCTATTCCCCATTCCTATCCCGCCCTTCCACCCTCTTCCCCCCAGAAGTTTCCCCTTTCAGTCCAACAGATGGTTCCTTCTCTTATAACAGTAAGTATTATACAAAACAACAGATATAAATATGCCACATTTATGAGAGTTAAATGGCCCAGTATACCTTCCCAATGTCCAGTTTATACATATTTGGCCCCTGACTCTAACATTCTACTATCTAACCATCTCCATGTGTTTAAAGGTCTATATCTGACTCAACATTCATACTAACTTGCAACACACTTTTAAGAGTATCTTCTTAGATCTATAACACCCTCTTGATTCCTAAACAACTCAAAATTTAACTATGAGACTCTAGCTGTCTATTTTTCAACCACCTCAGAGACCTGAGAGGGATAAATATATTTGCTTATATAGGAAGTGCAGGGCCTGCAGCTTCCAAGACTGCCTGGACAGTTCCCATTTTCTCTCCATACATTCCTGCATCAGTCTTCAGCCTTTGGGTCCTGTTTCTATGACAGACATTTGTTGTAGAGCAGGGATTATGAAGGACTTACCTACCCTGTCTTGGCAGAGTTAGGCTGTCGACTTCCCTGCTACCAAGTTTTGTCCTTTTTGGACAGCAATCTGTCTGCAGTTGGTGCAAGGGGTTTTTTTCATGCCAAGAGATAGGCTTGCCACTAATTCAACCATCTTACAGTGGAGGTTCTTCGATGCTTATCTTCTACTTGGAGTAGAATAGGGGGTGCTGTCAGGCGCTGATATGTCTCGATATCAAAAAAAAAAGAAAGAAAATCTTGATTTAAGATAACATCTTTGAATGCCATATTCTGCAGATCTCTTGGGGTTTTTGAAGATGCCCTATCCATCTCTTGTATTTAGATAAGCAAATGTTGCTTGTCTCTTAGCAACTTGATTACTGGGTAGTTTAGAGAATATCTGTGATATTCTAACATAGTAGCTAACAAAGTGACATGTTTGCATGACTAGGAGTTTGTTTTACTTAACTATCCTAGACCATTTTAGACGGTTGGTATCAAGAGGCCAGAGCTTCACATTTTATTTTTAAGTATCTCTAGGTATGATACCATTAGGAAGCGTTACCTTTAATTTTGTATCAATATACCAAGATCTATTCAATTGTGGTTAAATATACTCTTAATTATGTATCAATATACAAAGATCAATGCCTATTTAGCCCAATACAATCTTAATATTACGTCCATATACAAGGGTCAATACCTTTTTGGCCAACTATAATCTTAATTTTGTATCAATATACAAAGATCAATACCGATGTAATCCAATACAATCTTATTTTTGTACTCCGAGGTTTTTTGAGGGGTAGAGGAATTCTATTTCCTCTTAAAAGCTTGAAATTTTTTAATTCAAAAAAAAAACCACAAAAATGATTAAAAAGCTTTACTGCCCAACTGGGATTTTAAAAGGAGATTGTGGCTTAGTTTGCTCTTGATAAATGGAAATATCAAACAGCCTTCAGGACCAAAATGCAAGAATGAATTTATAATTCTATAAATCATAGAATGAATTATAAACATAAGTAACATCACTTTCTATGAATACATTCCAAAGATACAATGTCTTATTTATTAAATAAATATACCTCCTAATAATCTGTGATGATTTTAAGGATAAAAACTTATTTTCTAAAAGTACTAGTGAGCTATAGAGCATAAAATCAAATACTCCATTCTATTACACTATGTTTTACTCAAAGTACTTATTACTTTTCTGCCATGTAGAACATCATCCTCTGTACATCTGATTTTCCCCAAGAGGAAACGAAGTATTTGCTTTCCAAAGATTATAATTATTTGGTTAAATTTCTCAAAACTTGTTAATTTTTTTGAGGTTTATCCTCTTTACAAATAACTAGTATAAATTTATTATGTTATTTTAAATCAGTAATAGCTCTTTTCTTTACTATAAAGTGTTTTGCTATGTATCTTTAAATTTCAAGACAAAAAGTGGCTAATTTGCTATTTAGACAACTCTAAGAGTAATTTTAAAACACAGCAAAACAAACACAAAATTAAAAAACACTTTCTTTCCTTTCAATTTAGTGATTGATACCTCTTGCTGTACTACCATATTTAATAACTCATACCAGTGTCAACCTGTATTTCAGACATGATCTACTAAATAGAAATAACAAAACAATGCATATATTCATTAGTAACAAACAGAAGTCTTCCTGGCTATATTAATTTGCCTTTTTATAAAACATTATAGTATAGTAATTAAATTTTTTGGGGAAAATAAAATGAAAGTAAAACATTTTAATACCTACATGAAGTCAAGTTCAGTCATGAGTCAAATCCATTACAACAAACACTATGCAAAGTAAATACTATGTACAAATTTACAAGACCCATTTATTTTAAGCTGTGTTTGATCTAAGAATTTTTATTCCATGGAAAGGGATGCGAAGAAAAAAAAAAAAACACAGTCCTCCCTTCTATTATCTTCAACAATGTAGGTCATATATCTACAGATATCTCCATATATCTATCTCCTCTGACCCCATCTAAGTCTAAACCACTATTACTTCTTTCTTGAGTTAATATGACTTTTCCTCTTTTACTACTGTCCCTAACTCCAATTTTGCAACCATATCTAATGAGTTCTCTTACGACAAAAAAAAAAAAAATCAGGAATATTTTACAAACTCAGACCATATCCTGAACCATCCAGATTAAACTATGCAGTGCTTCATTTTTGTCTTTAAAGTTAGTAAAACTACACTGTACTGATTTCATAACAACAGAGAAGCCTGCTTGATGTAGCCACTGAATGTTTTTCCTTTGCATGCCATCAGCTCTCCTGCTCCATCCTTTCCACCTTGCTACTCTCTGTCTTTCTTAAGCATCTTTCTTCTGCCCTCTCATATTTCCAGTTATCAACTCCACTAGAAACTTTCCCACCTGCATTTCACAAGGAAGAGTCGTGCCCTACCTTCAGGACAGATTTAAAGTTCACTGATTCAGAGAGCTTCTTCCTGACCACCTAACCTAGAGAAGCTATCTGCAATTTGGAGGCTTTAAAAAATTATTTTTAAGCAAAGACATGGGCATTCTTTTTCCACATAAATTTTAGATATGTATGAAAATTGAACAGAAATTTTCCAGCTCCTGTGTTCTCTCTTAAACCCTTCACAAATATCTTTTACATCTGTTTCATAAATTTGCTTTACTATTAAGCAAATGCTGAACAGATCTACAGATTATTTTAGGGTTCCCTCTTTGTGTTATACATACTATAGGTGTGGTAATGTATAATCTACCTTCATATCATTCAGAATGCCTTCCATGCTCCAATAAGTCCTCTGAGCTTCACCTGCTCATCTCTTCTCTGAACTCTTTCACAACTATTCATCTTTTAAACCCCCCTAGTATTAACTTTCAGGAATGTCATGTGGTTATAATGTATGAATCTTTCAATGACTTAATATCTCATTTAAATTTTATTGATGAATGATATTCCACTGTTATGGTTTTAATTGCTTTTCCCCACAAAACATGATATAGTCTTAATTACCTTGAATATTACTTTGTTTGGGGAGAGGGCTTTTGCACAGTAACAAGTTAAGATGATCATTGAGATGGGCCTTAATCTGACCATGTTCTAAGAAGAGAACAGATGGATGCAGAGACATAGACACCTGGCAAATGAAATGCATGTGGAGCCTGCAATTACTATGCAATGCTCTAGTGAATGCCAAAGATTCCTAGCAAATCACTGGACACCAGGAAAGAGAAATACTTGGATTATTCTTTGTAGACCTCAGAAGGAGTTTAAATAACCAAGACCCTGATTTCAGACCCCCAGCCTCAAGAATCATGTGAAAATGAATGTCTATCATTGAACTACCCCTTCTGTGATGTGTTTTCATGGCAGCCCCTATGAAACAAGTCCACATCACATGGATGTACTATGTTTTGTTTGTTTCTTAAACTATTGAAGGGCATCTTGGTTGCTACCTAATTTTGACACTTAGGAATAAAGCTTCTACAAACACTCATGTTTTCATAAAAGTTTCTAAATCTTTTGGCTAAAGCCAAAAAAAATTGGTAACTATGTCTGGTGCCTAGCTTTAAAAAAAAATCCCTGAGGTTCTCTTGCAGTACAGCTCTTTCTTGACTTTGTGTTCATCAGCAGTATATGAAAGTTTCTTTAACTCTCTAGCTTCATCATTTAGTGTCAAAATTTTGATCTTTAACTACTTAAATGATTCTGTTTTATATATATATATATATATATATCATTGTTTTAAATGCCAATTATCCAGTAACTTGAGATGTCAAATATCTTTTCATACAATTATTTGCTATATTTCTTCTTGGATGGGTTGTTCTTTTGTTATTAGCTGTGGTCAATTATCTGATTAAGCAATTTGATCCTTTACTTTTAAGTTTTGTTGAAGAATCATTTGTCTATGTTCCATACTGAACCTTTCTTAAATGTGTTTTTTAAATATATTGTACTCTTCCAGAGCTTGCATTTTCATTTCTTAGCTGTAGATCTCACAGAACAGATGTTTTTAATTTTAATAAGGTCCTTAATTTACCAATTGTTATGGATTATGCTTTCAGTGTTACATCTACTAAGTTATTCATAAACACCAAATCACCTGGATTTTCTTCTGTGTCTTTGCCTTTTGAGTTAAGCCTTCGATTCACTTTAGGTTAATGTTTATGGAATGGGTAAGATCTGAGTCTAACTACAGTTTTGGAGATGTTAATATACTGCTGCAGAACACATTTTATTAAAATGCCTTTCCTTCCTCCATTAAACTGCCTTTGCTTCTTTATCAAAATCAGTTGGTAATAATTATGTGAGTTATTTCTGAGATTTGCAAATGTTCTCTTGATTTGTCTATTCTTTCATCAACATTATGCTATACTGTTCAATATAGGTAAGGATCCTTTATGCACTTCAAATTAATACATATTTTAATGTTTCTGACACATTTATGGTTGACTATAATCACAACACTAGTTATAAGATGAATGTCATTTTTGATTTTGTATATTTCTGTGATATTAATATCTAAGGCCACACTTAGAAATAGCTTTATAATGAGGATTTTTGATGTTCAGGTGGGGAATGATGTTTTAAATAGTTTAAGTCACTAGCATGGTTAAGTTATTCAGTATGCTTATGTGTGTTCATGTGTGTACACACACAAATATAATAAATCTGAATTTAGGTATTTTCTTGATTTGTTTTGTTTTAGCATAGGAATCTTAAAAACATCTGTCAAATTTCACTAGTTTTATCAATTACATAAATCCCCATTTCTTTCTTCACAGTTCCAAGGAGAAGACTCATTGTTATTTTGACATATGATATTATCGTACTATTTTAATTTTTGTATAAAAATCTTACACCTTTCATTAAAGAAAGCACTATGTTTTACTTGCCTTCTCTTGTATTTAAGCTCTCAACTTCTTCTTCCAAACTCTACTTTATGTACAACCTCTTGCAAAAATATTTTCGGTCCCAGTGTGGAACAAACTTTTAATGCCAGCACTCAGAAAGCAAATGCAGATATATCTCTGTGAGTTCCAGAGCAGCCAGACTATGTAGAGAAACATTGCCTCAAAATAGAGAAAATTGAAGTAAGGAAAAATGAAAGAACAAAACATAAAAAGAAAAAGAAAGAAAGAAAAATGTGGTGTCCAATTGCACTGTATTTTTATATCTTTATTAAATGGTTGCTAGAGACTGGGCATTCTTAACGTGGTCCTGGGAATGGTACAATTTTCTTGTTCTTTGAACTTAATGAACCAATAAGACTACAGAAATGAATAACAGAACTCAGACATGTGAGGAGCCAAGAACCCTTGGACATGTTCCCTTATTAGGTATCAGGCTCTACTATGAACTTGTGAAATAGATGGACACAAGAACAGGAAGAAGCATGGTGGGAACCTCACATGAGCTGGTGCTATCCAGGCTTCGGAAACAGGACCCCAAACAGTGCTCTAATTTAGATCTTGAATGTCCTCCAATGGTTTGTCAGTTAAAGGTATGAGTCTCAGCCTGTGGTGCTACTAGAGAGTGGTAAACTTTTTGGGGTGGGCCTAGTGAGAATAAATAGATTTATATTGTATACATGTCCTTGAAATATTGAGACCTCAGCTACTTCCTGCCTCTCTTTGCTTCCTGATCTTTGTGAAATATGTTTCATCTGACACACATTCCTGCCATGACCACATAACTTAAAAGTAACAGCCAGCTGACCATGAATGGAAACCTCAGAAAGACAATGATGCTTTCCTCTTTAGGATTTATTTAACGCTGGCATTTTGTCAAGTGAAATATAGTTGACAAAAACAAGTTGAATGTTGCTGGGTTTTCATATCAACAATCCAGGTTTTCATATAAAATCTTCCACTCTTCAAATATTAGTTTATTTTTAATTCCATCAAAGTCTTCCTAAAATCTACAATATTACTAATAAAAAGGTTCTGAGAAAACACACAAATAACATAAATACAGGGGCTGAGGAAGTGGTTCAGAAGTTAAAAGTACTAACTATTCTTCCAGGTTCAGTTACCAGCAATCACATGGTGACACAACTATAACTCCAGTTCCAGGAGATTCAATGCTTTCTTCCTTTGTCTTTTGCAGGCACTGAACTCATATTGTTTGCATACATACCTGCATACAACATGCAGTTGTGGTGTACATATATATATGCAATCAAAACACACACATAAAAGAAAAGAAAAAAATCTTCAAAAGGATGTAAACCCAATAAAGGTCTTGCATTTGATTATTTAAGGAACCAATTTCATTGTCATTCTTAAAATTAAAAAAAATATTTAAAAATCTGGGAATAATTTCTAAGTTTTAATGTGTGCATTATTTTGCACAGCCTGATGAAATCTTGTACCATAATGATCAATTCCCTTTGAAACATGAACACTTCAGTCCAGCACCTCAATCCTGTTTATACAACCTGCTCCTTAGCTTTCAGCTGTCTTTACTGTCAGAATAGTTTTATAACACCATAGCATTTGTGTTTGCACAAACTTCATTATATGTAGTAATAGCCAAAAACCAAAGAGTTGGTTTTTCAAGCTCAGATATGACAGAAAGAAGCCAGAAATTATTCCAGTTAAATGCAAAGGTGTAAGTCTATGACTCATAAAACAAATAATGTACTAACGTTGTTGATATATGTAAGAATGAATCCTGTGAAACTGTGAACAATGCAACTTTATAGTAGTTTTGTTTTTTTTCTCTTAAAAGGAAAGTAGTATGATGTAAACTATATCATAAGGGTATACAGGAACAAACATATTGAACATATTGCATCTGGTATTATCCACTCCTCAGCATCCACTTGGGGTTTGTTTAACACATCCTCCACAGATACTCTATAGTACAGTAAGGAGACCTGTGCAAGAATTCTGGAAAACTATCACAGTATCTCCTAGAGATGAGCATTCACATAACCACAACCCATGTGTGTTCATCAAAGAACAAAAATGTTTTCTTTTTTTTTTTGGTTTTTTCGAGACATGGTTTCTCTGTGTAGCTCTGGCTGTCCTGGACTCGCTTTGTAGACCAGGCTGGCCTCGAACTCATAGAGATCCGCCTGCCTCTGCCTCCCGAGTGCTGGGATTAAAGGCGTGCACCGCTCTTCTCAACTTCTGTCCTCTTGGCTTCCACAAAGCAACCCTGGCTTTCAGCTCAGCCTCTGGGTCCTTCCTGACCTCAACTGGATCCACTATCTATAAACCCAGTGAAAAGAGAGTTGGTCCAGGTCTTCAGTCACTGAGGATTAAGAAGATTGAGCCAATACAGACCCATGAATTCTTCCCCTAAAACCACCTACATG
>CAJQZJ010033544.1:706230-733798 GCA_907164525.1 Lophiomys imhausi | reverse complement strand
AACAAAGAAACAATGTAACTTTGTCTTCAAAGGAACTATCAGGAAGCAGTGAGGGCAGTCCTGTTGTTCCATCTAAACAAGCATAAGATCTGCAACACAGTGTGATTTGTTGCTTGGTTGGCTGGCTGGTTGGTTGGTTGGATTTGGTTTTGGGTTTTTGAGACAGGGTTTCTTTATGTAGCCTTGGCTGTCCTGGAATTTGTCCTGTAGACCAGGCTGGCCTTGAATTCAGAGATCTACCTGCCTCTACCTCCTGAGTTCTGGGATTAAAAGCATTAGTCACCATGCCTTGAAGTACCTAAAGATAAAGCTTGCATCTAACTAAATGATCTTTTATTCCTGGAGGCCTCAGTCTTGTACTCTACCAGTGTTTAGCTGGTCTTTGACACTGTTCTCAAATCTTTGTAAATATGTCCAAGAAAAGGAAAAAAAGCACCTGGAACTCCATAACCCCTGGCAAGGTCCAAACTGAAGATGAGCCTACCCCAGGAGAATAGAATGTCTGTTGTATCAGCCTTTGACTTTGGGTGTGGACAATCCTGCCCTTATGCCAAGCCTTTTGGACTCCTTTACTTCAGGACTCTTCTATGTCCTTTTAAACCTGTTCACAGGGACTCAGAGTTTTGTTTCTCCACTATGCATCTCTCAATCATCTGTCCACAACCTTCACTGACTAGGACCTGCAAATGTAGCTTTCTTGATTAAAATAATTATTAAAATGGATTTATAATAATCCCAAAATGGAAACAACCCAAATTCCTTGGTTGTAAATGAATCAAAATGAGGATCTTTTTACATTATGGGGTAAAATAATAAAAAAAACCCATGTATTTCAAAGAAGAGCATGGATAAACCTCATGGACATCCAACATAGTAAAAGAAATTTGACAAGGATCAGGAAATCTATAGTTAGAAAAGAAAACAAAGAGAATTTTTAAAAAATTTAGTCTGTGACTATGATAATTATTATTTTTAAAACACTTCAGTGGCCACTGCTTATAACTAGATTAGATTAATAATATAACCAAGACTAGATTAATAACTTCTCAGAACTCCATCAATGAATGCTAAACTTTGAATTTTGGAGTTCTAATGTGATATGTGTCCTCTTTAAGACTCATTTTTCACATATCTTAAATCACTTTCTCAGATCCTTACAACTTGCATAAGCTTTCTATTTTGTCTTTCCATCTGGAAACATCCAATCGTTTTCCAGGAGACATAGGTATTGATTATTGAAAGCAGTCATTGAAAAGGCAAGTCCTTGTTTTTAATAGCTGAGTACTCCATTATGCAAATATACCATATTTTCTTTACCTATTCTTTACTTGAGGGACATCTAGGCTGTTTCCAGATTCTTATGAATTCTAATTACTAACAAGGCTGCTATGAATATAGTTTACCAAGTAAGGCTGCTGTGAACAAAGTTGAACAAATGTCCTTGCAGTAAGATGGAGAATCTTCTTGTGGGTATATGATCAAGAGAGGTATAGCTGGGTCTTGGGGTAGATCTGTTCTCAATTTTCTGAGAAAGCACCAAATTGATTTCCAGAGTGGTTGCCCAAGTTTGCAAGCTATAGAGGAGTGTTCCCCTTTCTCCACTGTTGGGGACAATAACATTGCTTCTGATAGGCTGATTTCAATGCTGAGATCTGGTTACTGCCCCTTCTGAGGCATTCTCTTGATTGGTCAATAAAAGTCGCTGAAAGCCAATTAGCCAGGCAGAAAGAGTATAGGAAGGTGGGACTTCCTGAGATTAGAACAGGAACCTGTTTTATACACAGGATTAGTTCATTCCACCAGGAGATATGGAAGCAGATAGACGTGTTTGAGGACACTGGAAGGTAATCACAGGCACATGGTAGTTTGAGATTAGGTGATCCAGGTTAACATAGAGTAGCTAATGGAGAGTCTGTCCAACTAAGGGTTAAGCGTTAAAACATTAAAAAGGTCTTGGTGTATTTAATTATTGGGGGAAAGGATCATGACAGCTTAAAAGACATCAGCCCAAGCAATTCAGGGCTGTCAGACATCCTGCGAATCTCCTGCCAAGCTGCTGGTAATTCTACCAGCCTAATATAACAACTTATATTACTTAACAGAGTTTAGGTTACAGGTGGTGCACGCGACCCTTGGTCCTGGCTCTTTCCCCAGGATAAATCAGGCTGTTGCTTAAGGCTGGCCAAGCCTGTCAGCTGATATCCTGCCAGGCCACCTGCTGTTCTGCCAAGCTGAAGGCTGCTCCACCGGCCTAATCTTACAGTTTACACTCATTAATAAATACAATTGATAATTAAATTATAGTTTCACTCCACATCATTTCCAGCAAGTGCAGTCACTTGAGTTTTTGATCTTACCTATTTTGACAGATGTAAGATAGAATCTCATAGTCGTTTTGATTTCCATTTCTCTGATGATTAAGAACATTCAATATTTCTCTAAGTGCTTCTCTGGTATTCTAGATTCCACTGTTTAAAATTCTTAGTTTAGCTCTGTATCCAGTTTTTTTTTTAATTATTGAATTATTTGATTTGTCGGTGTTTAATATTTTGAATTCTTTATATATTTTGGATATTAGTATTCTGTTAGATGTTGGGTTAGTGAAGATCTTTTCTCAATCTGTAGAATGCCATTTTTGTCCTATTGGCAGTGTCCTTTGCCTTACAGAAGCTTTTCAGTTTCATGAGGTCCCACTTATTAATTGTTGATCTTATAGCCTGAGCTGTTGGAATTCTGTTCAGGAAGTTGTCTCTTATACCAATGTGTTCACTTTTTCTTCTATTAGATTTTGTGTATCTAATTTTATGTTGAGGTCTTTGATAAACTTGGATTTAAGTTTTGTGGAGGGTGATAAATATGAATCTATTTATATCCTTCCACATGCAGACTTCCAGTTAGACCAGCACCATTTGTTCTTTCTTTTTCCCATCATATGGTTTTACTTATTTTGTGAAAAATCAAGTGTCTATAGATGTGTGGATTTATTTCTGGGTTGTTCAGTTGATTCCATTGACCAACCTGCCTATTTTTATGCCAATACCATGCAGTTTTTATTGTTTTTCCTTTATATTACAACTTGAAATCAGGGATGAGTTCTTTTTTGTGTATAGAATTGTTTTTTCAATCTGGGTTTTTTATTTTTCCATATGAAGTTGAGAATTGCTCTTTGAATGTCTGTCCAAGAATTGTGTTAGAATTTTAATGGGAATTGCATTGAACCTGTAAATTGATCATGAAATTTTCAGGCAAGTGGATGGAACTAGGAAAGATCATCCTGACTGAGGTAACCCAAACCCAGAAAGACACACATGGAATGTACTCACTTGTAAGTGGATATTAGTCATTTAGTACAGGATAAACACACCACAATCCACAGACCCAAGGAAGCTAAGTTACAAGGAAGGCTCAAGGGAGGAAATTGAATCACACTCAGAAGAGGAAACAAAATAGATCTCATAAGCAGATGAAGGGAAGGAACTGGGTAGTAATGGGAGTGGGGAAGGGAATGAGGGTGGGGATCAGGTGCTGAGAAGTAGGCTGAGGTGGAGGAGGCAATAGGGTTGGGAGAGGGAAAGGAAATTGAAGGGTGTGGATCGCTGTTAGTAACAAACTGGGACCTATGGCAGGAGCTCCTGGGTGAATGTGGGGTGAAACCAGCTGAGACTCCTAGCAGCATGAAGGGGGGATATAGAGATTGAAGTAATCACCCCATATATCTAGTCAGGACTTCCAGTGGAGGGAGGGGGACACCAACCCACCCACAAAACGTTTGCCTCAAAATTCACCCTTCCTAAAAGATGTGCAGAGATAAATATGTAGCAGAATCTGAGTAAATGTCCAATCAATGATGGTTCAACTTGAGACCCACCCCAAAGGAGAGAGCCTTTGGGGTGGGTCTCAAGTTAAGATTATTAATGTTAATTTGCTATGCTTGCAGACAGGAGACTAGCTAACTTTCCTTTAAGAGGCTGCACTCAACAGTGGATTGAAACAGATGTCAAACATTAGACGGAGATCTGGAATTCTTGCAGAAGGATATAAGGAAAGATAAAGGAATCTGAATGTGATAACTCAAAAAGAAGACCAAAAGAGTCAACTAACTTAGGCCCATGGGGAATCACACAGACTGAAGCACCAACCAAAGAGCATGCATGGAGTGGACCTAGGCACCCCCACACCTAAGGAGCTAATGATCAGTTTGGTCTTCATGTAGGTCCCTAGCAATTGGAGTGGGAGCTGTCCCTGACATGGACTCCATTGCTTGCTGTTAGATCACTTTCCTCTAGCTGGACTTCCTTATCTGGCCTCAATGGAAGAGGTTGCACTTAGTCTTGATGCAACATCAAGTGCCTGGATGGGATGGCACAGGGTGCTGGGAACAGAAAGGGGGGAAGAAGAGGGTAGGGGGAGGGACTGGGAGTAGAAGAGGGAGGGGCTTCAATATGGCTGTAAAGTGAGTAAATAAATAATAGGGAAAAAAGAACAGAAAAGGAAAGTCCTTTGAGTAAGAAACAGCCTGGTAGTTAGGGTGTTTGCTTTTGCATTGAAACCTGTTTTGTGATTTTACCTACTCCAGCAGGAACCCTGTTAGCTCTAAGAGAAAGCAAGTTTTGACTTTAACACTAGAAACTAATTTACGCTGTCAGGTAATTGAGATTCAGTTGTAATACCTCTTTATGTAAGAGACTTGGGTAATTTAAACTTCCCTTTAAGGGTCTCAATTTGTATCATCAGTAAGCAACCTGCCCATCTTTTGCTCATCAAGTTATTATAATGCAAGAAGTGACCAGGAAGCATCCAGGGACCTGGAAAATAAAGAGTTGACCTTTGAAAGAGGAGACTCTGTATCCTTTGTTTCCTAGAATGTTAGGAAATTTGAGCAGTATGTCGCTGTGAAAATGAGAGAGTGAAGGGCTACATAGTAGAAGATCATTTTGGATTAAATTGTTGGGAGACAGACAGGTCAAGAAATGTTGGGAGACAGGACAAGAGAAAAGAGGTCAATGTCTCAAGCCTGTCTGAAATAATAGGTGCTATCACAGAATCCCTGGGGGAGAAGTCCAAATAACCTGTGATGGCATCACTGTCCGCCCTGGTGAAGTTAATCTGGGTGTAAAGGAATGGTGAAGGTTACCTACAGATAGACTGTTAACTATCAACTTTTTTTTAATGTTTATTTATTACTTCAGGTTACATCTCCATCACATTACCCTCTTTCCAACCTTCCCAGTCCTGCCCTCCCACCCTCTACCCCCTTTTGCTTCCATCCCACTCCTTTGAAGTGAAGTGTCCTTACATATCAGTCCCCCACCCCAGTTCAGCAGTCATATGAGGGCCAAGAGCCTCCTCATACACTGGGGGCCTACAAGGCCGCACCACTAGGGCAAAATGTTTCATTGACAGGTAACAAAGTCTATGTTCCTGTTTCCTTTGGGGCATTGGGTGTACTATAGTTATCCTGTACTATATGGCTAAAATCTGATTATAAGTGAATAGATGCCATGTGCATCCTTCTGAGTCTGGTTTAGCTCACTCAGGATGAGCTTCTCTAGTTTCATCCATTTGAGACTCTTGAACGAACTTTTAACCAACACTGGTTACTGAATCATGTTGAAGTGAACTTCCTGCTTGCATCTCTTGAATTGACACTCTGCTGCCCTTGGTGTATTCAGAGACCCCACAGGACTCAGGAATCTCTGGAACTGGAGTCACACATGGTTGTGAGCTGCTCCATGGATGCTAGGATCTAAACTTTCATCCTCTGCAATATGAGCAAGTACTCTTAACAACTGAGCCATCTTTCTAAATCTTTCTGAAGCCTGGTTTTCCTTTTTTTTTAATTTATTTATTTTTTGCTTCAGGTTACATCTCCACCATAATGTCCTCTTTCTACCTCTCCCAGTCCCACCCTCCCACCCTCTACCCCCTAACCCTTCCATCCCACTCCTCTGGAGTGGAGTGTCCCTACATAACAGCTGATGCCACAGTACAGCAGTCCTATGAGGGCCAAGAGCCTCCTCATACATTGAGGGCCTACAAAGCAGCACAACTAGGGAAAAGTGTCCATTGACAGGGAGAAAAAGAAAAAGTCTATGTCCATGTTCCCTTTGGTGCATTGGTTGTTGTATAGATATCATGTACTATATAGCTAAAATCCGACTGTAAGTGAATAGATGCCATGTGCATACTTCTGAGTGTGGGTTAGCTCACTCAGGATGAGCTTCTCTAGTTCCATCCATTTGGCTGAAAATTGCATAATTTCATTGTTTCTGATAGCTGAGTAGTATTCCATTGTATAGATGTACCACAGTTTTTTTAATCCATTCTTTAGTTGAGGTACATCTGGGTGATTTCCAGTCTCTAGCTATTACAAATAAGACTCCTATGAACATAGATGAATAAACTTCCTAGTGATTCGGTAAGGAGTAATTTGGATGTATACCCAGAAGTGGTATGGCTGGGTCCCGAGTGAGAGCTATTCCAAGTTTTCTAAGATATCCCCAGACTGACCTCCATAGTGGTTGCACAAGCCTGCACTCCCACCAGCAAGGGAGGAGGGTTCCCCTTTCTCCACACCCTCGACAGCATGTGCTGTCATTTGAGCTTTTGATCTTAGCCATTCTGACAGGTATGAGTCTGAATCTCAGAGTCCTCTTGAGTTGCATTTCTCTGACGATTAAGGATGCTGAGCATTTCTTCAAGTTTCTCTCAGCCATTAGGGATTCCTCCTTTGTGACTTCTCTGTTTAGCTCTGTTCCCCATTTTTTTTTCATTGGATTATTTGGTTTCTTGGCATTTAATTTCTTGAGTTCTTTGTAGATTTTGGATATTAGCCCTCTGTCAGATGTGGGGTCGGTGAAGATTTTTTTCCCAATCTGTAGGCAGCCATTTTGTTCAAATGACAGTGTCTTTTGCCTTACAGAAACTTTTCAGTTTCATGAGGTCCAATTTATTGATTATTGGTCTTAGGTTCTGAGCTGTTGGTGTTCTGTTCAGGAAGTTGTCACCTGTGCTGATGAGTTCGAGGGCTTTCCCCACTTTCTCTTCTAGTATATTTAATGTGTCCTGCCTTATGTTAAGGTCTTTGATCCACTTGGACTTAAGTTTTGTACAAGGTGATAAGTATGGGTCTAATTTAATTCTTTTACATGTGGACATCCAGTTGGACAAGCACCATTTGTTGAAGATGCTGTCCTTTTTCCATTGTGCGGTTTTGGCTTCTTTGTCAAAACTTAGGTGCCCATAGGTATGTGGGTTCATTTCTGGGTCTTCAATTTGATTCCATTGATCCACTGGTCTGTTTCTATACCAATACCATACTGTTTTTATTACTATTGCTCTGTACTACAGCTTGAAATCTGGGATGGTGATACCCCCAGATGTGTTACAAGTTTTAAGCTAACTTTTATGGCTAGGACTTTACAGGCTATTTTTTAAGCAACACCCTAATGGCCTTATAACTCCTGAGTTAAAAAAAGCTTAAATTTCAGCAAAATCTTCGAAGATAGTAAATAAATTTAAGGGAGAAAGTTATTCAGAGACTCAAACCTCTGCAATTATTCTTAGCCACTAGTAAACTCTATTGGAAATAGTTTACTTCTATGTTGTTCTCAAGCATATAGTGCCTTTTTTCCTGAGACAAATTGTTTGTTCTCTTTCTCCCCATCACAAAGTCATGTGTCCAGACTGACTCAGGGCAGAGGGTTTAGAGGAAGCTTTTGAATAAACGTGCTTGAATACAGAGTGGGCAGGCAAAGTCCCATCTCCAGAGCTAGAGTATATCACTATGTGACAATATTTCAACATACCCAAAATACATCTGAATATCTGTACCCAGTGATCAATAGGAGAGACTATAGGGAGCAGAGGGCAAAGAAGGTTGAGCTATAAGAGATTTTCTATAGTAGAAAGTAGAGAACATTTAGAAATAAAGGGATTTTCAGATCATTTGCTTGTGCAGTGGGAGAAGTTGTCAGAATCTATTAGAATTTGGAAATAGAGAGTGCCATTTTCTAGCCACTGAGGCTGATTATCTAGTTTGTACTGAGGACAAGCCATTTGCAGTAAGACAGTGTAGATTAATGGCATCTCTGAGTCCAAAGAGGGAAAGAGATTAGAAAAGGCAGGCGAGAGGACTGATGAGTTAATAAGAGCCCATGGTTAGTTCAGGCTCCAGCAATCTAGCAAGAAAGACAGCAGACTGAGAGCCCTCCAGGAGCAGAACAAAGAGGAGATGGGAGAGACTTTGAAAAGGGGCCTGTCTTAGTCAATATACTATTGTTGTGAAGAGACAACATGACAATTGCAACACTTATTAAGGAATGCATTTTGCTGGGGTTGCTCACAGTTTTAGAGATTTACTCTAGTATCAGCATAGCAGGAAGCATGACAGCATGAAGTCAGACATGGTGCTGGAGAAATAGCTTGAGAGTTTTATATCCAGATCCACAGACAGCAGGAAGAGAGAGCCTCTTGGATTGTCGTGGGCTTCTGAAACCTCAAAGCCCTCCCCCTGAAACACACTTTCTCCAACAAGACCAGACTTCCTAATAACTCTCAAGTAACACCATTCCCTAGTGACCAAGCATTCAAACACATGAGCCTACAGGGTCTGTTCCATCCATTACCCCCATAGGCTTATTGCCATATCATAGTAGAAAATTGCATTCAGTCCAACTTCAAAAGGCTCCATAGGCTATAACAGTCTCAAAACCACTTAAAAGTCTAATGTCTCTTCTGAGTCTTGTGGCAATCTCTTAACTGAAATCCCCTGTAAAATCATAATACAAAAGCAGATTACATACTTCCAACATACAATTGCACAGAATTTATATTACCCTTCCAAAGGAAAGAAATGGATCATGAAGAGGAAATACTAGACCAAAGCAAGACCAAAAACAAGAAAGGCAAACTCCAAAGTCCCCATCTCCAAACCAGATGTCAAACTCCTCTTCCCTAGCTTCATTGATGTCAACATACTTCTCTCTCTTAGGCTGTTTCAACTACCTGTTAGCAGTTCTCCTTGACAGTTATTCCACAACTCTGGCATCTTCAACATTTTGGGGTCTCCAGAACAATCCAAGCTTTACTTTCACAGCTTCACACAATCACCTCTCATAACCTCCAGTCAGGGACACCTGTGCCACATGCCGTGTCTCAGCAGGTTGTCTTAGCTATGGAGGGAGATTCTATAACCATTTTATTGTATCCTTAAAGAAAAGCCAGAAGCACATGACTGAAGCTGCAAAGTTCTGCTTGACCCCCTCATTCAATTACATCTGCATCAGTTTTCTGTTGTTGATCATTTCCTTCACTGCTTAAACTTCTCTTTATTTTTTATTAATAAATACATCTCCATCATATTGTCCTCTTTCCCTCCATTCCCAGCCCTGCCCTCCCACCCTCTACCCTCTAACCTTTCTATCACACTCCTATGGAGTGGAGTGTCCATACATAACTGTCCCTCGCCCCAGATCAGAAGTCATATGAGGGCCAGGAGCCTCCTCATAGAATGGGGGCCTACAAGACAGCACCACCAGTGAAAAGTGTCTCATTGCCAGGGAGAGAAAAGGAAAAATCAAACAAACAAAAACAAAATAAAAAAATAAATAAAAAGTCTATGTCCATGTTCGCTTTGGTGCATTGGTTGTAGTATAGATATCCTGTACTATATAGCTAAAATCCTACTGTAAGTGAATAGATGCCATGTGCATCCTTCTGAGTCTGGGTTAGCTCACTCAGGATGAGCTTCTCTAGTTCCATCCATTTGGCTGAAAATTGCATAATTTCATTGTTTCTGATAGCTGAGTAATATTCCATTGTGTAGATGTACCACAGTTTTTAATCCATTCTTCAGTTGAGGGACATCTGGGTTGTTTCCAGTTTCTAGCTATTACAAATAAGGCTGCTATGAACATAAATGAGGAAACTTCCTTATGATTCCGTGAGGAGTCATTTGGATGTATACCCAGAAGTAGTATGGCTGGGTCCTGAGGCAGAGCTATTCCAAGTTTTCTAAGATATTGCCATATGGACCTCCATAGTGGTTGCACAAGCCTGCACTCCCACCAGAAATGGAGAAGGGTTCCCCTTTCTCCACAACCTCGCTAGCATGTGCGGTCATTTGAGCTTTTGATCTTAGCCATTCTGACAGGTGTGAGATGGAATCTCAGAGTCGCCTTGAGTTGCATTTCTCTGATGATTAAGAATGTTGAGCATTTCTTCAGGTGTCTCTCAGACATTAGGGATTCCTCCTTTGTGAATTCTCTATTTAGCTCCATCTCCCATTTTTTGATTGGATTATTTGGTTTCTTGGCATTTAATTTCTTGAGTTCTTTGTAGATTTTGGATATTAGCCCTCTGTCAGATGTGGGGTTGGTGAAGATTTTTTCCCAATCTGTAGGCAGCCATTTTGTTCAAATGACAGTGTCTTTTGCCTTACAGAAGCTTTTCAGTTTCATGAGGTCCCATTTATTGATTGTTGGTCTCAAGTCCTGAGCTGTTGGTGTTCTCTTCAGTAAGTTGTCACCTGTGCCAATGAGTTCGAGGGTTTTTCCTACTTTTTCTTCTAGTAGATTTAGTGTGACCGGCCTTATGTTAAGGTCTTTGATCCACTTGGACTTAAGTTTTGTACAAGGTGATAAGTATGGGTCTAATTTCATTCTTTTACAAGTGGACATCCAGTTCGACCAGCACCATTTGTTGCTAGATCAATAAGACAACTAAAAGAGATCAAGGAGTCACAAATTGGAAACGAAGAAGTCAAATTATCCCTATTTGCAGACAATATGATATTATACATAAGCAACCCCAAAAATTTCACCAGATAACTCTTACAGCTGATAAACACCTTCAGCAAAGTGGCTGGATACAAAATTAATTCAAAAAAATCAGAAGCCCTTCTTTATACAACAAACAAATGGGCTAGAAAGAAATAAGGGAAACAACCCCCTTCACAATAGCCACAAACAATATAAAATACCTGGGGGGAACTCTAACCAAGCAAGTAAAGGACCTGTACAACAAGAACTTCAAGCCCTTGAAGAAAGAAATTGAAGAGGTCTCTTTAATTCTTTTACACAAGTTAGAAGCTTATCTGATAGGGTCTTGTCCTGAGATCACCACTCCCTTTATTTCACTTAATATCAGACTTTTCATTAATCTTATTATCTCCTTGAGTACTAGAGTTAGCACCATTATACTTTCTGGTGCTTGCATACTCCACAAACTGTACAGTTGCTATTTTTTTCTTGGTCAGCTTGCTCCTTTTCACAAGACTGGCCACTAAAAGCCATATGACACAGTCATAACTAGGCTATTTTGAAATCTCATCTTCCAATATCATTAATCTAAAAAACTCTTCAATTTAGGCTCAGACAGGCTTTTTAGGCAAGGGAAAATATTATAAGAATAATTTTAAATCCACTTACTAAAATGTTTTCCTCTGAAACTTCTTGAGCTGTTTTGTTATAATCTACTTTGTTCTTTTTTTTCTTTATTTTTTATTTCTTCAAGTTACATCTCAATCACACTCCCTTCACTATTCTCCCTCCAGTCCCACCCTCCCACCCTCAACCCCCCATCCTCTTCTCTTCTTTTTTCTTCTTTTAAGTTTAAGGTATATCTTATTTCCCCCTACAGTTTCCCCTTTCAGTCCAACAAATGGCTCTTTCTCTTATAATAATAAATACAATACAAAACAACAGAGGTAATTAGGCCACAGTTATGAGGGTTATATGGCTTAACATACATTCCCAATGATCAGTCCATATGTATTTGGTACCTGACTTTAAAATTCTACTATCTAAACATCTCCATGAGTTTAAAGGTCTATATCTGACTCAACATTCATACTAACTTGCAACACAATTTTAAAAGTATCTTCTTAGATCTATAACACTCTCTTGACTCCTAAACAACTCGAAATTTAATTATGAGACTCTAGCTATCTGTTCTTCAACCACCTCAGAGACCTGAGAGGGATGCTCTTGATGCCACTATCATCCCTGTTGCTACTAGTATGGTCCATTAAGCCCTAGTTAACACTTCAACTGTTTTCCTAATTCAAAGTCCTAAATTCCACATTCTGCCAACAAGAAGTATGGTCAAACCTGCCATAAAAATACCCCACTCCTGGTACCAATGTCTGTCCTATTCAATGTTCTATTACTATTAAGAGACACCATGATCATGGCAACACTTACCAATGAAAGAATTTCATTGGGACTTGCTTATAATTTTACAGGTTTAGTCTAGTAACCGCACAGCAAGAAGCGTGACAGCTTGCATGCAAACATGGAGAAGTAGCTTCATAGTTCTACATCCAGATCCACAGTCATCAGGAAGAGAGAGACTCTGCTTGGCATGGGCTTCTGAAACCTAAAAAGTCACCTACAATAACAGACTTTCTCCAACAAGGCCACACCCACTTCAGAGCCAGATATACTTGTCCAGAGAGGCCTAGCAGGATGCCTGCAGACCTAGCAGGCTGAGCTGGCCTCAGCTGGAGGCCTGACTGGACTTACCTCTCCAGGTGAAGAGAGCTGAGACATAAGGTGTTCCTTTTCGCCAATAAATAATGCACAAAGAACTTTTAATGTTTCAATGCTTACGTCTTAGCTGGGAAGACTCTTAACTAGCTCACCTAAGTTAAGTTGACCAACTATTCCTTACCAGCCACGTGGTTTTCTGTACTTTCTGAGCCTATATACATGTCTGTCGTCTTCTGTGTCTCCTGGCAAAAAGAGAGCTTCCTCTGTCTCTTTCCAGGGTTCCTTCCTTCCTCCCAGGATGTCCTGCCTTCCTATTTTCTCTCTGCCCATCTAATTGACCATCAGTGACTTTTATTATTCCAATCATAGAATGCCTCAGAAATGGTGGTAACCAGATCTCAGAGCATTGAAATCAGCTTTTGAAAACCAGGCATAAGACCTTTCTCTAACAACTTCTAATCCCTCTCAAGTAGTGCCACTCACTAATGATCAAGAATTCAAAACTTTGAACCTATGGTGGCCATTCCTATTTAAACCACCAAAGAATACTAAACAGAAATTCTACCTGCGCCCTATTGCATAGAAACAGAGAAATAGTAAGAATAACTTAGTATAGGTCAAATGCCATGAGATAAAGTCTCAATCTGAAGGTGTCCTCAAAGGAAAAGAGACTCATCAGAGAAATGCCCTGAGTCACAGAGGAGAGGCATCCTTTTCCACATGATGGGAGCCCAATTGTTGTAAGAACCCAAGCAGCTGCCTGGCCCACCTGCTTAATTTGTGTTGAGCAGACTCCAGCTAGCCAATAAGATGAAGAGAGACAGACAGAGCAGGGAGCTCTGAGACAACTCTTACCTGAGCAGGTAAGGAAAGACAAGTAGCTAGAGGAGGTGGAGGAGAGAATCAGCTGAAGAAATGGACTATAAATTTTTGAGTCAAATGTGATGGACAACAGAACCTAGTAAAGGCATGTGACCCATACCCAGGAGGGTCAAATTACCTGTTTGGCTCTGTAAAGAGATTCTCTCTAGCTTGTCTCAGAGATTGCCTCACCTTGGTTTTCCATCTCTCAGTCTTCTCACCACTCACCTTTCCTCTCCCCACAACTTATACCCACACTCTTTTCCCTCCTTTCTCCCTCTCCTACACAGTTACCTGTCTTCATCCACTTCCAATGTCTATTCTATTTCCACTTCTGAGTGAGTTTCAAACATCCTCTCTAGGGCCCTCCTAGTTACTTAGATTCTTTAGGCCTGGCGATTGTAACATGATTGTCATGTACTACATGGCTAATATCCACTTATAAGTGACTACACACCATGTGTGTCTTTCTTGGTCTGTGTTACTTCACTCAGGATGTTATTTTCCAGTTTCATCCATTTGACTGTGAAATTCATAATGTCATTATTTTTAATAGCTGAGTAGTATTCCATTGTGTAAATGTACTACATTTTCTTTATTCAATCATCAGTTGAGGGACATCTAGGTTGTTTCCAGTTTCTAGTTGTTATCATATCAATAAAACTGCTATGAACATAGTGGAGCAAATGTCCTTGTGATATGGTGGGGCATCTTTTGGGTATATGCCCAGGACTGGTATAGCTGAGCATTGAGGAAGAACTATTCCTGAAAAACTGCCAGATTCTTTCCCAAAATAGTACCAGTTTGTACTCTCACCAGCAACGGAGGAGTGTTCCCCTTTCTCCACATCCCCAACAGCATGTGCTGTCCCTTGAGTTTTTGATCTTAGCCATTCTGACAGGTGTGAGATGGAATCTCAGAGTAGTTTTGATTTTCATTTCCCTGATGACTAAGAACATTGAGAATTTATTTGCTTCTCTGCCATTTGAGATTTTTCTGTTGGGAATTCTCCATTTAGCTCTGTACCCCACTTTTAATTGGGTTAATTGTAATGTTGGTGTTTACTTTCTTGAGTTCACTATCTATTTTGGGTATTAGCCCTCTATCAGCTGTAAAGTTGGTAAAGATCCTTTCCCAATCTGTAGGCTGCCATTTTACAGACAGTTTTATGTTAATTTGACACAACCAAGAATTATTAGAACAGAAGGAGCCTCATTTGAGAAAAAAATCTCTATAAGATCTGATTGTAAGGAAGCCTGTAGGATATTTTCTCAGTTAGTGATTGATGGGCGAGGGCCCAGTCCATTGTGGATGGTACCATTCCTGGGCTGTTAGGGTTCTATAAGAAGTCAAGCTAAGTATGTTATAAGGAAAAAGCCAGTAAACCTCTTCATAGCCTCTCCATCAACTCTTGCCTCCAATTTCCTGCCCCACTTAAACTTGTGTCTTTGGGGAAAAGGTTCAATATTGTGAGTTCTGTCTTCTAACAAATCAAATTCAGACAAGATGATGATTTATTCAAAGTCAAGAAAACAATTTAGGATGTTTCTTCAGACTTTCTGTCAGTAACTAGCTTCACAAAAAACTAGGTAAGTCAGACAGCTTGAAATGTACTTACTTGAGAGGACATGATAAAGAAAGAGGAAAAAAAACCTCAACCTGAGTAAATTCATTAATTTAAAAGTATTTTCAAAGGTACACCTTGATGAAAAAGAGAGGGGAAGGAAGGAGGTAAGGAAAAAGAAAGGAAGGAAGGAGGATGGGAGGGAAGACTTGCAGCAATTTTAAAAACGATGTCACAAAGAAACTAATGATACTGACTGTTGTTCTGAGTTATCGAGATAAAGATACCACCTTTCACAATAATTCAGATTCACAAAATGATTAAACAAACCAAAAACTCCATTTGGAAAATAGCCAGTGCCATTTCATACTCTTAAATTTTCTCAATGATTAGGTTCAGCATCACAGTGCAGAGAGAGTTTTCTGATGACAGGCATAAGGACTGAAAAACTGGAGTCAGGGCTGTTTACACAGCATTTCTCCCATCCTATTTCTCTGTTTGCAGAGTTCTGGTATCAGTTGGAATATTTGTGGAAACGAAAAACAGACACACTGCCATAGCATGCCAAGAAATATGCATACCATGGTGTCTCTTGGCTCACAGAATCTTAATGTCTGGTATGAATGCAGGATACTTCATCATGGCTTAGAAACCTCTGTATGTCATAGACCTTTACCACATCCTATCCAAAGGCTAAGTAAGTCTGTTAGGTGTTTTCCTTCTTTGGAAACTTGCACGGTGCCATCCGATATCATAAAAGCTAGTCATCAGGGAAGAGGCATCCAGGCCAGTTCCAGCTTAGGACAATGAAGACTTACCTTCCATTTCTCAGAGGACAATTTAGAGCAATAGTCTATATATTTTGGGAATCTCTTGAACAATCCTGACCAACAAGTCAAAAGAGAACATGTAATACCTGGTATTGGAGTTTTTTATTAGGTAGTCTTTGGATTTTGAAGGGAGTATTGTCAGTCAGGATGATGAAATTTCATTCTCTCTCTCTCTCTCTCTCTTTCTGTATGTGTGAGTGTGTGTGTGTATTTATATAGACTTATTTTCATTATAGTTTTTCTAGGTCAATACTTAATAGGTCAATAGTTAATAGTATTAATCCTTATGAATTTTTCAGACATCCTATTGTTTTATCTTCCTCTTTCCTTCTTTTGTATCTACCTACCACCTTAGGAAGTCTCCCTTTTCCATTTTCCCAATCAGATCACTTATACACTACTATTCCCCTTCCTAATGCACCTCAACCAAACACTACACCCTAATAAGGCGTCTTTTTACTTTTCTGGTTTCTAAAGTTACTCCAGAATGTTTGTGAACATCTGAATATTAAGAGTTAGGAGCCTCAAATGAGAAAGAACTTATAACATTTGTCTTTCTGAATGTTGGTTACTTCATTCAATATGATCTTTTCTAGTTCCATTCATTTTCCTACAACGTTCATGATTTCACTTTTCTTCACAGATGAATAGCGTTTTTTCATGTACTTGTACCGCATTTTCATTATCCATTCAGCAGGTGAAGGACTTTTAGCTTGTTTCCATTTACACAAATACTATTTCTCTGCAGATTATCCCTGGCTCTGGCTTTTAAAGTCTTTGTGATCCCTTTTCCAGGATAATCCCTAGACTTGGGAGGAGGGATGTAATACACATGTCCTATTTAAAGATAAGCACTCCACAGCCTCTCACTCTCTGCCCATTGACCAGTTGTGCATGTCAGTACTAATCACTATCTACTGAAAAAGAAAGCTTTTCTGATGGGAGCTAAGAAATGCATTATCTATGGGTATGAATAAAAGAATTTTGGGAGTTATTTCTTACTGTGCACATTTAGCAAACTAATACTATTAGGTTCTCCTTCAGGAACAGAAGATTTGATCCAGTTAAGGGTACCCTGCATATGTTACTTTTTGTGAGAAAGGTGTTAAGTCCAATTAGAAAATAGCTCGTTATTCTCATAATATTTGTGCTATATTCATGCATATGTGGTGAAGCCAATCAATATTGTAATTCCCAGGGTTTACAGCTGTGTAGACTACTGGTCACATTTCTCCACTGGTCACTACAATGCTTAACCAATAAGAATGACATTCCCTTACCAGCTATACATCTACAAAAGGTTGAAGTCTAAAATGTATAATGAACTCTAAACAGTAAAACCAAGGAATCAAACAACCCAATTAAAAATCCAGACATGACACAAAACAGACACTTTAAAAAAAAAGAAACACAGTCAATTGTTAAAATTGTTTTTAAAATGTTTAGCAACCTTAGCCATCAAGGAATTACAAATCAAAACTACTTTGAGACTTCATCTCACCTTAGTCAAAATGACTAAGATTCAAAAAAAAAAATGACAACATATACTAGATATAAAGGGTAAAAAACTTATTCACTGTCAGCTGAAAAACAACTTGGAAAATGTTTAAGTTGTTTGTTTATTGTGGTGACAGTGTTCATAATCATCATGGTGGAGAACAGGGCAACAGACAAGCAGGCATAGCACTAGAGTACTAGCTGAGTACAACAGTTGATCCACAAGCATAAATCTTGGTGGAGGGGAGAGGGAAAATGCTAACTGAGATGGCCTAGGTTTTTATATCTCAAATTCTTGTCTAGTGACACACTTCCTCAAACAAGGCCACACCTCTTAATCCTTACCAAATAGTCCCATCAGCTACAGAGCAAGCATACAAATATATGAGGTTGGTGGGAGTACATTCTCATTCAAACTAGCAGGGGCAGCCTCTATGAAAATCAGTGTGGAGTTTCCTCAAAAAGTTAGAAATGGAATTACCTCATGATCAAGCTATACCACTACTGGACTCAGACGTACTTACCCATCCATGTTCAATGCTGTTCTAATAGCCAGCAAGTATAATAAAATGATAAATTGATAATGAAATGCAGTATATTAATGTTAGGAATTTTCCTCTCAGTACTGTTTACACTGTGTCTCATAAATTTTGTTATGCTGTGGATTCATTTTCATTGAATTCTAGAAGGTAATTAATTTATGTCTTTATTTCTTCCTTTACCCAATGGTCATTGAGTAGAGAATTGTTCAGTTTCTACGAATTTGTAGGCTTTCTGTCATTTTTGTTATTGTCTAAGTCCAGCATGTGTGTGTGTGTGTGTGTGTGTGTGTGATGGGTAGTGTTTATTGTCAACTTCTCAAATTTGTGTCAGGGATAAATATATATCAGAAATTGAGGGAGTGTCCAACCAATGACAGGCCCTACCCTAAGGTCCCCCAAGGACCTACTTGAGACCTACCCCAAGTGAGAGAGTCAACCCTTATCACTATTAATAATACTCTGCTATACTTACAGACAAAAGCATAGCATAACTGTCCTCTGAGAACCTCCATGAAGCAGAGAATCCTAATAGAGGCTGAGACTCACCTCCAAACATTAGGCAGCTCATGTGGTCTCTTGTGGAAGAAACGGTGGAAGGATAGACCCAGAGAGTAAAGAACTCCATAAGAAGACCAACAAAGACCACTAACCTAGGCCAATGGGGGCTCAGAGAGACTTATCCACCAAGCAAAGAGCATGCATGAATGGGACCTAGGCCCATTGGTTGAACATATGCAACCAATGGGCAGCTTGGTAATCATGTGGGCCCCCCTAGCAAGTAGAGTAGGGGCTGTCTCTGGCTTAGATGCTGATGCCTGCTTTTTCATCACTTCCCTCTAAGGAGGTAGTTGTGCTGGTCTCGATAGAAGAGAAACTACTCAGTCTTATGTGACTCTATGTGCTGGGATGGGATGGTATAGTGGGCTCCCATTTTCTGAGAAGGAGGGGAGTGAAGAAGAGGAGAGGGTGGAGGCTAGGATCATTATGTAAAATGAATGAACATATAAGCATAAAAAAGAGAAGGAAAACAGAATCTCAGGTATGGGAGATTCAATTGAAGAAATCAGTACATTAACCAAAGAAAATGAGAAATCTAAAAAAGTTCTCAACCACAACATTCAAGAAATCAAGGACTCAATGAAAAGATGGAACCTAAGAATTATAGGCATAGATGAAAGAGAAGACTCCCAACTCCAAGTCCAGAAAACATCTTCAACAAAATAATAGAAGAAAACTTTCCAAACTTAAAGAAAGAGATACTGATATATTTCCAAAAGGCATACAGAACTCCAAACAACTAGACCAGAAAAGAAACTACTCTTGCCACATAATAATTGAAACTCCAAATGTACAGAACAAAGGAAGAATATTAATAGCCGTAAGAGAAAAAGGTCAAGTAATGTATAATGGCAGACCCATCAGAATTACACCTGACTTTTTCTCAGAAACTTTAAAAGCCAGAAGGGCCTGGGCAGCTATCCTACAAGCCCTAAGAAAATGTAGATGCCTGACCAGACTACTATATCCAGCAAAACTCTCTATCAACATAGATGGAGAAACAAGGTATTCCATGATAAAATCAAATTTAAACAGTATCTACCCACAAATCCAGCCCTACAGAAGATCCTAGAAGGAAAATTCCAACCCAGAGAAGATAACTACACACAAGAAAACAGAGGAAGCAAAAAAAAAAAAAAAAAAAACAACTCCACTGCAGCTAAACCAAAAGAAACACACAACCACCACCTACATCAAAATAACAGGAAATAACAACCTTTGGTCATTAATATCCCTCAACATCAATGGACTCAACCCCCAGTAAAAAGACACAGGCTTACAGAATGTATCTGTAAACAAGACTCAACACATTGCTGCATACAAGAAACACATCTCACTAAAAAAGATAGACCCCACCTCAGAGTAAAAGGCTGGTAAAGGTTTTCTAAGCAAATAGGCCCAGAAAACAAGCTGGAGTAGCCATCCTAATGTCAAGTAAAATAGACTTTCAACTGAAGTTAATCAAAAAAGATAGGAAAGGGCACTACATGCTTGTTAAAGGAAAATCTCATCAAGATGGCATCTCAATACTGAATATCTATGCCCCAAATACAAGGGCACCCACATTCATAAAAGAAACCCTTCTAAAGCTTAAAACTCACATTGATCCCCACACATTAGTAGTGGGAGACTTCACACTCCACTCACAAAAATGGACAGGTCATTGAGACATAATGAGCATAACAGAAGTCATGAAGCAAATGGACCTAACAGACACCTACAGAATGTTTCACACAAACACAAAAGGATATACCTTCTTTTCAGCACCACATGGTACCACCTCAAAAATTGACCACATAAGTCAATTGGTCACAAAGTAACCATTAACAGATATAAGAAAATTGAAAGAACCTCTTGCATCTTATCAGACCACCATGGAATAAAGCTGGACTTCAACAACAACATAAATAATAGAAGGCCTACACATTCATGGAAACTGAACAACTCTCTACTGAATGACCACTGGGTCATGAAGAAATAAAGAAGGAAATCAAAGAATTCTTAAAATCCAATGACAATGAAGGCACAACAAACCCAAATCTATGGAACACAATGAAAACAGTTCTATGAGGAAAGTTCATAGCACTAAGTGCCTCCAAAAAGAAAATCATGACAGCTCATATTAGCAAAATAACAGCAGAACTGGAAGAACTGTTTAAAAAGAAGCAAACTCTCCCAAGAGGAACAGAAGGCAGAAAATCATCAAACCTAAGGCTGAAATCAACAACTTAGAAACAAAAAGAACAATACAAAGAATCAATGGAATCAAGAGTTGGTTCTTTGAGAACATCAACAAAATAGACAAACCCTTAGCCAAATTAACTAAAAGGCAGAGGGGAAAAAACCCAAATCAACAAAATCAGAAATGAAAAAGGAGAAATAATAGCAGACATTGAGGAAATCCAGAGAATCTTTAGGTCCTACTTTAAAAATCTGTACTCCACCAAATTTGAAAATCTAAGTGAAATGGACAATTTTTCTTGATAGATTACACCTACTGAAGCTAAATCAAGATCAGGTTAACAGATTAAACAGCCCTATAATCCCTAAGGAAATAGAAACAGTCATTAAAAACCTACCAACCAAAAAAAGCCTAGGGCCATATGGTTTCAGCACAGAATTCTACCAGACCTTCAAAGAAGAGATAACACCAATACTCTTCAAACTCACACAGTAGAATCAGGAAAAACACTGCCAAACTCATTCTATGAGGCCACAGTCACCCTGATTCCTAAACCATACAAAGGCCCAACAAAGAAAGAGAACTTCAGACCAATCTCCTTCATGAACATAGATGCAAATATACTTAATAAAATACTTGCAAACCGAATCCAAGAACACATCAAAAGTATCATACACCATGATCAAGTAGCCTTTATCCCAGGAATTCAGGGATGGTTCAACATACCAAAATCCATCAACTTAATTCACCATATAAAAAAACTGAAAGAAAAAAAACACACATGATAATCTTGCTAGATGCTGAAAAAGCATTTGACAAAATTCAACACCCCTTCATGCTAAAAGTTCTGGAGAGAATGTGCATACAAGGACTGTACCTAGAAATAATAAAGGTGACATACAGCAGGCCAGTAGCCAACATCAAATTAAATGGAGAGAAACTTGAAGCATTTCCTCTAAATTCAGGGACAAGACAAGGATGTCCACTTTTGCCATATCTCTTCAACATAGTACTTGAAGTTATTGCTAGACCAATAATACAACTAAAGAAGATCAAGGGGATACATATAGACAATGAAGAAGTCAAATTATCCCTATTTGTAGATGATATGATAGTATACATAAGCGACCCAAAAAATTCCACTAGAGAACACTGGCAGCTGATAAACACCTTCAGCAAAGTGGCTGGATACAATCAGAAGCCCTGCTTATTACAACAAATAAATTGGGTGAGAAAGAAATTAGGGAAACAAAACCCTTCACAATAGCCACAAACAATGTAAAATACCTGGGGGTAACTCTAACCAACCAGGTGAAAATCTGTACAACAAGAACTTCAAGATCTTGAAGAAAGAAATTGAAGAGGTCATCAGAAGATGAAAAGATCTTCTATGCTCGTGGATAGGTAGGATCAACATAATAAAAATGTCCATGCTACCAAAAGCATTATACAAATTCAATGAAATTCCTATCAAAACACCACCACAATTCTGTATAGACCTGGAAAAATCAATTCTCAACTTCATATGGAATAACAAAAAAAAATAGAATAGCTAAATCAACCCTGTACAATAAGAAAACATCTTGGGGTATCACCATCCCATATTTCAAGCTGTACTACCGAACAATAGTAATAAAAATAGCATGGTACTGGTATAGAAACAGACCAGTGGATCAAAGGAATCGAATTGAAGACCCAGAAATGAACCCACACACCTCTGGGCACCTAATTTTTGACAAAGAAGCCAATACTGTACAATGGAAAAAGGACAGCATCTTCAACAAATGGTGCTGGTCTAACTGGATATCTACATGTAAAAGAATGAAACTAGACCCATATTTATCACCGTGCACAAAACTTAAGTCCAATTGGATAAAAAACTGTAACATTAGAGACAGAAACAGCAGATCTCAGAGCTCAAGGTCAGCCTGATGCAAAACAAGCTCTAAATAGAGAAAAACGTTGATCCAGGAGTGTTGGAGCACATCTTTAATCCTAGTTTGGAACCACATGTCTTGATCCCAATACTTAGAATGCAGAGACAGGCACATAGGATTTGGAAGGATTTAAGTTTAAAAGCTACTTACAAAAGTCATGCTGCAATTCAAATTGTCCTTTGAGATCCCAAAATATATACACTAAAGGTTTGTTTAGCTCCAAAATATCATTCTTTAATCCGGATTGAAAGCTAATACTTTATATATTGTCAAAAAACCAAATTTGCTCTAGGAAAAATATTACCTAACCCCCCCCAAAAAAAGGTAATTGTCCCAGAGTTAGGATTAGGGCAGGGCTCTGTTCTTATCTTTCCAGGAGATTTAAAGTATCCACTCAAGGAATCCAGGGACAACTGAACAACAGAAACCTCAGCAGAAAACAGATCAGACACCAAAGAAGACGAGTGGCCCAGACAATCCAGCCTTGCAGACTTCCTCAATAGCTATTTCCTCAAAAGTCTACAACCACAACAACTCAGAATCGCTAAGATCATTCAGCTCCACAGACTGCTCCAGCCAAAACTTCAGTAAAGCCCTGAAGATCAGCTTCTGTCTATGAACTTCTTAGGACATCTAAATAGCTGAGCACAAAAGGACTGAAATTATTCTATTAACATCTGTAACCATTTTTCCATTCTTATTTGGGCCCCAAACAGGTTTACTACATCCCAAATCAGCAGGAAGTCATTTTAAGAGAGCGACATCCCATTCCCAGAAGGTGGGGAGGGTGTTCCCACCCCCTTTGGTTATTTGATGGATAATAGAAAATTTTGTTATTTAGGGGAAGAGACTACAAGCTGTCAAATGGTCTTGTTAAATGGGTTTTGGAGGTTAGACCCAGGGACCTCTCTCTTTTTCTTTTCTGTATCCTTCTTTCTATCCTATGTAGGAGTGAACAGACTTGAGAAAAAATGGGACACAGACATAGTACAGGAAAGATCAAGAAAAAAGGACAGATTATTGAATATGCCCCTATACCTTTGTATATTGATACAAAATTAATATTATATTTGGCTAAATTGGTATTGATCATTGTATATTAATACAAAATTAAGATTGTATTAGACTACATCAGTATTGATCTTTGTATATTGATACAAAATTAAGATTATATTTGGCCACAATGGTATTGACCCTAGTATATTTATGCAAAATTAAGATTTTACTGGGCTACATAGGTATTGATCTTTGTATATTGATACAAAATTAAGATTATATTTGGCCACATTGGTATTGATCTCTTTAAGGGTAATGCTTCTTAAAGGTATTGTACCTAGTAATGCTTAAAAATGAAATGTGAAATTTTGGCCTTTTGCTACCAACCATCATAAACTGTTTAGGATAATTAAGAAATGCAAACTAATAGTCATGCAAGCATGTCATTTTGTTATTTACTATGACAGTCTATCACAGTTATTTTCTAAGCTAATCAGAAATCAAGTTGCTAAGAGACAAGCAACATTTGCTTAATCTAAATATAAGAGATAGATAGGGCATCTTCAAAAACCTCAAGAGATCTGCAGAATATGGCATTCAAAGATGTTTTCTTAACTTAAGATTTTTTGATATCGAGACATATCAGCTCCTGACAGCACCCCCTATTATACTTCAAGTAACAAGATGAGTATCAAAGAATCTCCAGTGTGAGATGGTTGAAATAGTGGCAAGCCTATCTCTTGGCAAGAAAATACCCTTGCTTCAACTGTTGACAAAATGCTGTCCAAAAAGGACAAAACTTGGAAGCAGGTAAGTCGACAGCCTAGCTCTGCTAAGACAGGGTAGGCAAGTCCTTCATAATTCCTGCTCTACAATCAATGTCTGTCAGAGAAATGGGGCCAAACGGCTGAAGATGGATGCTGTAATGTATGGAGAGAAAATGGGAACTGTCCAGGCAGCCACTGGTATGTCATTTCTTAGTTTTGGAAGGTGTGGGCCCTGAACTTCCTATATAATCATATATATTTATCCCTCTCAGGTCACTGAGGTGGTTTAAGAATAGATAGCTATAGTCTCATAGTTAAATTTTGAGTTGTTTAGGAATCAAGAGGGTGTTCTGGATCTAAGAAGATGTTTTTAAAATTGTGATGTAACTTAGTATGAAAGCTGAGTTATATATAGAACTTTAAACTCATGGAGATGGTTAGATAGTAGAATGTTAAAGTCAGGTGCCAAATACATATGGACTGGACATTGGGAATGTATGCTAAGCCATATAACTCTCATAATTATGGCCTATTTATTTCTGTTGTTTTGTATTATATATATTGTTATAAGAGTAAGAACTATTTGTTGGACTGAAAGGGGGAGCTGTTGCGGGGGGAGATGTACCTTAAACTAAAAAAAAAGTTAGAGGATGGGGGGTTGAAGGGGAAGAGTGTGGAAGGGTGGGACAGCAGGGGGGAGTAGGGAGGGGATTGTGATTGAGATGTAACTTGAAGAAATAAAAAATAAATTATTAAAAAAACGTTAATATAAGGCCTGATACACTAAAATTATTAGATGAGAAAGTGGGTAAAGCCCTCAATTCATTGGCACCTGTGACAACTTCCTGAACAGAACAAGAGCAGCTCAGGATTTAAGACTAATAGTCAATAAATGGGACCTCATGAAACTGAAAAGTTTCTGTAAGGCAGAAGACACTGTCATTTGAACAAAAAGGCAAACTACAGATTGAGAAAAGATCTTCACCAACCCCACATCTGACAGAGGCATAATATCCAAAATTTACAAAGAATGAAAGAAATTAAATGCCAGGAAACCAAATGATCCAATAAAAACATTGGGAAGAGATCTAAACAGATAATTCACAAAGAAGGAATCACTAATGGCTGAGAGACACTTGAATAACTGCTCAGCATCTTTAATCATCAGAGAAATGCAACTCCGGATGACTCTGAGATTCCATCTCATACCTGTTAAAATGGCTAAGGTCAAAAACTCAAATGACAGCACATGCTGGTGAGGTTGTGGAGAAAGGGGAACTCTCCTCCGTTGCTGGTGGTAGTGCAAGCTGGTACAACCACTGTGGAAATCAGTCTGTTAATATCTTAGAAAACTTGGAATATTTCTACCTCAATACCCAGCCATTCCGCTTCTGGGTATACATCCAAATGATTCCTCACCAAACCACAAGGAAGTTTCCTCATCTATATTCATAACAGCCTTATTTGTAATAGCTAGAAATTGGAAACAACCCAGATGTCCCTCAACCCAAGAACTGATTAAAAAACTGTGGTACATCTACACAATGGAATACTACTCAGCTATCAGAAACAACAAAATTTGCAGCCAAATGGATGTAATGAGAGAAGCTTATTCTGAGCAAGCTAATACAGAATTTGAAGCGTGCACATGCTATCTATTCACTTATAATTGGGTTTTAGCCTTATAGTACAGGATAACTATACTACAACCAATGCACCAAAGGGAACAGGAGCAAAGACTTTGTTTCCTATCAATGAGACACTTTGTCCTAGTGGTGTTGCCTTGTAGGCCCCCAGTGTGTGAGGAGGTTTGTTGCCCTCATATGACTGCTGAACTGGGGCGGGGGACTGATATGTAAGGACACTCCACCCCAGAGGAGTTGGATGGAAGGGATTGGGGGTAAAGCATGGGAGGTAAGGACTAGGAGGAGTAGAAAGAGGACACTGTGGTGAAGATTCGTGATAGGGGCTCACGGGCCCTTGGAAGCTGCCCTGCAATGCCTTTTCCAGAGAAAAGGATCCATGACAATGAGCTCCCAGTGGACAGCGCCTCAGCTCCAAGACAAGGTAGGCCTCACACGTGACTCTGTAACCTGAAGTAGTAATAAATAAACATAAAAAAAAGATTCTCACAAATACTCTCAGAGATGTATATGATAAGTCCACATTTAATCCTTGGTGATCTGATAAAATACAGGGAGTTATTTCAAAATTTTTGTATGTGTTGAGACTTGCTCTGCTACCGAATACATGGTCAGTTTTGTAGAAGGTTCCATGAGGTGTTGAGAAGAAAGTATATTCTTTTGTATTTGAGTAAAATGTTCTCTACGTATCTGTAGGTCCACGCATTTGAGTCTTAATGTCTGTTATTTCCATTGTTTCTCTGTTTAGTTTCTTTCTAGGTAACCTGACCACTGGGGTCAGTAGGGTTAATGTGAGGGGATCAATGTGTGATTTAAGCTTTACAAATATAGGTACCTTTGCAACTGCACAATGGATATTCAGAATGGACATGTCATTTTGATGGATTTTTTTCTTTGGTTAGTATGAAGTGTCCTTCTAGGTCTCTTTTGATTGATTTTCATTGGAAGTATATTTTATTAGATATTGGAACATCTAATCCAGCTTGTTTCTTAGCTCCGTTTTCTTGGAAAATCTTTTTCCAACACTTTCCTCTGAGGAAATGTCTATCTTTGAAGTTGAGGTTTGTTTTTTGTATGCAGCAAATGAGGGGTCCTGTGTTTGTATCCATTCTGATACCCTTTGTCTTTTGATTGGGGAATCAACCCCATTGATATTGAGAAATATTAAAGATCCATGATTGTTAACTTTGTTATTTTGATGTTGGTGGTAGTAGTAGTGTGTGTGTGTCTGTGTGTCTGTGTGTGTGCACATGCATATGTGTTTCCCTTCTTTTGGTTTTACTGGTGTGAAATTATTTATTTCCTGTAATTTCTTGGGTGTAGTTAACCTCTGTGGGTTGTACTTTTCTTTCTAGTAACTTCTGTAGGCATGAATTTGTGGTTAGACACTGTTTGAACTTGATTTTGTTGTAGAATATCTTATTTTCTCCACCTATGGTGATTGGATTCTGTGGAATCTGTGGTCTCTTTGAAACTGCAAGATATCTGCCCTGGCCTTTCTGGCTTGTAAAATCTCTGTTGAGAAATCTAGTGTAATTCTAATAGGTCTGTATTTATGTTACTTGGCATTTTCCCTTGCAGCTTTTAGTATTTTTTCTTTGTTCTGCACATTTAATGTTTTGATCATTATATGGTGGGAGTATTTTCTTTTTTGATCCAATCCATTTGGTGTTCTATATGCTTCTTGTACATTTACAGGC
>CAJQZJ010033544.1:649141-691230 GCA_907164525.1 Lophiomys imhausi | reverse complement strand
TAGAGCAATTGCTTTGAATTCATATACTTTAAAAAATATTACATATAATCTTCTAGAAAGCCTAGTCTTCTGTATTAAATACAAATAATAAAACAATAAATAGGGCTTGGAGAGGTAGCTCATTTTTAGGTGCATACTTCTCTTCCAAAGGACCTGAATTCAGCTCCCAGCACCCACAATAGATAGCTATAAACTGCCTGAAACTTCTGCACCATGGATCATCCCTTTGCATCCACAGGAATCTGCATTCACATGTGTCTATGGAGGCACACACACACACAGAGCGAGAGAGAGAGAGGAATCTTGCAAAAGAATAAAATAACAAGTGAGAGTTGCGGAACTTCTTGCAGAATTTCAAGTAAGATCAAATTCTTTTAAAATGTCTGTGTATTTGATTTTAAAATAAAGAGTAGAGCAATTACCTAGCATGCACAAGGCTCTGTAGTCAATCGTCACTACTGAAAAATAAATAAAAACACAATAAATAAATAGTAGCCTACTTTTATAGTACCTTTCTTTTACATTTTACTTAACCAATAAATAGTCACACATTATTTCTCATTCTAATATAAAATACTCCTAGAATATTGAAGAGCTTTATACATGTTGAAAACATAAAATTACTGGCTCTTAATTTTTAAAGGTTAACTTTGCAAAGGAACCTTTTAAAGATGGTTCAATATGGCTTAAATAGCCTTTAATGATTTTCTTCACATTTAACAAAACATTTTATAAATGTGGAAATTAATAGGAGAAATTACAACATGTATTCATTAAAATATCCATAAGGCAGTGCTCACAATTCTGCCAGATATCAACTTGTATGTTAAGGTAGTGATAAACGGGGGGCCAAGATGGTGACGACCTGCTCTGACGCATTTTGAACGTGGGAGAAAAGAGCCATAAAAAACACAGAGTTATTGGAAACTGTGCAAAAGCAGGAGGGGCTAGACCCTCCGGGAACACTCACAGCTCCCAAGGGACTGTTAAAAGTCCCAGGGTAAGGCTCTGCCCCCATCTCTCTCAGACACGGAAGCCACTAAATCCAGGATTCAGGAACTCCCATTTGGAGAGGCGCCTGGTAAGATTGACCCCAACACACAGCAGGCAGAATCAGAGACCACATGGCGATCGCCCACTAGCCTACTGGGCTCCCCACACCTCAGGAGGACCTTATAGCTACTTAGGAAACTTTGCGGGATAGTTGAAGTCTTAGCAAGGAAGAAACAGGGCGCTCAGCAGGTGGTCTGCAGCCACTCGAGCCGCAGAGGATTCGAGAGAGCCGGAAGCCGGCGGCAGTGCAGTCAGGGTGGGAAGCAGGCACAGGCGGCCGGGGCTGAAGCCCGGCACACCCACGGCTGAGCAGCTAGGGAGGGAATCAGGCACAGGCGGCGGGAGGGGGCCGAAGCTCTGCACACCCACGGCAGAGCTGCTGGGGAGGGAAGCCGGCACAGGTGGTGGGAGGGGCTGAAGCTCCGTGCACCCATGGCAGAGCAGCTGGGGAGGGAGGCCAGCACAGGCGGCTGAGGGGCCGGGGCTCTGCGCACCCATGGCTGAGCAGATAGGGAGGGAGGCCAGCAGAGGCGGTGGGAGGGGCTGGGGCTCCACGCACCCACGGCAGAGCGGCTGGGGAGGGAGGCCGGCACAGGCAGCGGGAGGGGCCGGGGCTTCACACACCCGCCAGCTGAGCAGACAGGGAGGGAAGACGGCACAGACGGGCGAGCTGAGGGGCCAGGCCTGTGGCAGAGAAGCCTAGTGGGAAACCAGAAGCCAGGGGACCATAGCTGTATTCTGGAAAACCCAGACATAATAGGTGTGGAGCCAGGCCCTGTCAGCCTCCATGACAACAAACAAAGCCCACAGAATCTGTGCCTGGGCAAACAGGTTCATACCATCAGAACCATTACAGGCTGATCACTCAGTGTACAACATAGAGAAGTCTGAATTGGGAGCAATGAAACAATCCCGGACCATTACTCACTACATGGGAATAGGCTGCACCAGCTCACAGTGCTTCAGGCTATTAAAACCACAGTGACCCTGGGATCCCCCTGCAAGCAACAACAGATAGCCAAGCAATTCAACTCCTTCACCAAAGCATCCCCTGTGGATCCAAGCACAGAAAACGACAACAACAGACAGCTAAACACATCCATATGGCCAAAGGTCCAAGAAAAAATAGAAATCAAGGAAATATGACTCCAACAATGCAGAATTATCCTAGCTCATCCAATTTGGATGATCTCACACCAACAGAAACACATGAAAATGGTGACAATTCTGCATTATGGAAAGTGATAGAGTCCCTTCAAGAAGAACTTAAATCTATGAAGGAATTCAAAGAAGCCACAATTTTACAAGTCAAAACAATGAACAACACCATTAAAGAACTCCAAGCCAAGGTGACAGAGCTTGAACAGGAAAAGGACAAAGCAATGAAAGATTTTCAGACAAAAACAAGCAAGCTGGAGAAGGAAATGTACAAAACAAACAACACCATAAAAGACATTAAAATAGAAATAGAAACAATAAAGAAAACACAGTCAGAGTTAAAAGAGGAAGTGGAGAATTAAGGGAAGAGAACAGGAACTACAGATGTGAGTATCAAAAATAGGATGCAAGAGATGGAAGACAGGATCTCAGGCATGGAAAATTCGATGGAAGAAATCAGTACAACATCCAAAGAAAATGAGAAGGCTAAAAAATCTCTCACCCACAACATCCAAGAAATCAAGGACTCCATGAAAAGACGGAACCTAAGAATTATAGGCATAGAGGAAAGAGAAGACTCCCAACTCCAAGGTCCAGGAAATATCTTCAACAAAATCATAGAAGAAAACTTCCCAAACCTGAAAAAAGAGATGCCAATAAAAATCCAAGAGGCTTACAGAACAATGAACAGATTAGATCAGAAAAGAAACTCCTCTCGACACATAATAATTGAAACACCAAATGTACAGAACAAAGAAAGAATATTAAAAGCTGTAAGAGAAAAAGGTCAAGTCACATACAATGGCAGACCCATCAGAATTACACATGACTTTTCCTCAGAAACATTAAAAGCTAGAAGGGCCTGGACAGATATCCTACAAGCCCTGAGAGAACATAGGTGCCCAGCCAGACTACTATACCCAGCAAAACTCTCTATCAACATAGATGGAGAAAACAAGATATTCCATGACAAAATCAAATTTAAACAATATCTCCCCACAAACCCAGCCCTACAGAAAATCCTAGAAGGAAAATTCCAACCCAGAGAAGAAAACTTCACCCAATAAAACAAAGGGAATAGAAAACCCCTCAGCAACTAAACCAAAAGAGGCACAGGACCATCACCTATACTAAACTAATGGGAAATAACAACCCCAGGACACTAACATCCATCAACATCAATGGACTCAACTCCCCAATAAAAAGACACAGGTTTACAGAGTGGATCCACAAGCAAGACCCGTCCTTTTGCTGCATACAAGAAACACATCTCACTGCCAAAGATAGACACTACCTCAGAGTAAAGGGCTGGGAAAAGGTTTTCCAAGCAAATGGACCCAGGAAGCAAGCTGGAGTAGCCATCCTTATATCAATCAAAACAGACTTCCAACTGAAGTTAATGAAAAAACACAAAGAAGGTCATTATATACTCATTAAAGGGAATATTCATCAAGAGGAAATCTCAATACTGAACATCTATGCCCCAAATACAAAGGCACCTACTTTTGTAAAAGAAACACTTCTAAAACTTAAATCGCACGTTGATCACAACACATTACTAGTGGGAGACTTCAACACCCCACTCACAACAATGGACAGATCATCAAGACTGAGGCCAAACAGAGAAATATTGAGTCTAACAGAGATCATGAAACAAATGGACCTAACAGATATCTACAGAACGTTTCACCCAAACACAAAGGAATACACCTTTTTCTCAGCTCCTCACGGAACCTTCTCCAAAATCGACCACATAGTGGACACAAAGATAGTCTCAATAGATACAAGAAAATTGAAATAACACCTTGTATCTTATCAGACCACCATGGAATAAAGCTGGTCTTCAATAGCAAAAGAATCAACAGAAAGCCTACACACACATAGAAATTGAAAAGCTCCTTACTGGATGACCACTGGGTCAGGGAAGAAATAAAGAAGGAAATCAAAGACTTCTTAAAATCCAACAACAATGAAGACACAACATACCTAAATCTATGGGATACAATGAAAGCTGTGCTACGAGGAAAGTTCATAGCACTAAGTGCTTTCAAAAAGAAAATTGTGACAGCTCATATTAGTGAACTAACAGCTAAGCTGGGTGAATAGGAAAAAAAAGAAGCAAACACTCCCAAGAGGAGCAGAAGACAGGAAATCATCAAACTTAGAGCTGAAATCCACAACTTAGAATCAAAAAGAACTATACAAAGAATCAATGAAACCAAGAGTTGGTTCTTTGAGAAAATCAACAAAATAGACAGACCCCTAGCCAAATTAACTAAAAGGCAAAGGGAAAGAACCCAAATCAACAAAATCAGAAACGAAAAGGGAGAAATAACAACAGACATTGAGGAGATCCAGAAAATATTCGGGTTCTACTTTAAAAATTTATATTCCACGAAATTTGAAAACCTAAGCGAAATGGACAATTTCCTCGATAAATTCCACCTACCAAAACTAAATCAAAATCAGATTAACAGCTTAAACAGTCCAATAACACCTAAGGAAATAGAAACAGTCATTAATAATCTCCCAACCAAAAAAATCCCAGGGCCAGATGACTTTAGCATGGAATTCTACAGGACCTTAAAAGAGGAACTAACACCATTACTCTTCAAACTCTTCCGCCACATATAAACAGAAAGAACACTGCCAAACTCATTCTATGAGACCACTGTCATTCTGATTCCTAAACCACACAAAGACCCAACAAATAAAGAGAACTTCAGACCAATCTCCCTCATGAACATAGATGCAAAAATACTTAATAAAATACTAGCAAACCGAATTCAAGAACACATCAAAAGTATCATACATCATGATCAAATAGGCTTCATCCCAGGAATGCAGGGATGGTTCAATATACGAAAGTCTATCAATGTAATTTACCATATAAACAAGATGAAAGAAAAAAACCACATGATAATCTCGCTAGATGCAGAAAAAGCATTTGACAAAATCCAACACCCCTTCATGCTAAAAGTTCTGGAGAGAACGGGCATACAAGGTCCATAACTAGAAATAATAAAGGCAATATACAGCAAGCCAGTGGCCAACATCAAATTAAATGGAGAGAAGCTTGAAGCATTTCCTCTAAACTCAGGGACAATACAAGGATGTCCACTTTCACCATATCTCTTCAATATAGTACTTGAACTCCTTGCTAGAGCAATAAGACAACTAAAGGAGATCAAAGGGATAAACATAGGAAATGAAGAAGTCAAATTATCCCTATTCGCAGATGATATGTTAGTATACATAAGTGACCCCAAAAACTCCACCAAAGAACTCTTACAACTGATAAACAACTTCAGCAAGGTGGCTGGATACAAAATTAACTCAAAAAAATCAGAAGCCCTTCTTTATACAACAAACAAATATACCGAGAAAGAAATAAGGGAAGCAACCCCCTTCACAATAGCCACAAACAATATAAATTACCTGGGGGTAACTCTAACCAAGCAAGTAAAGGACCTATACAACAAGAACTTCAAGCCCCTGAAGAAAGAAATGGAAGAGGCCTTTAGAAGATGGAAAGAACTCCCATGCTCATGGATAGGTAGGATCAACATAATAAAAATGGCTATCCTACCAAAAGCAATATATAGATTCAATGCAATTCCTAACAAAATACCAACACAATTCATTATAGACCTGGAAAGAGCTATTCTCAATTTCATATGGAACAACAAAAAGCCCAGAATAGGTAAATCAATCCTGTACAATAAAAAAGCATCTGGAGGTATCACCATCCCAGATTTCAAGCTGTACTACAGAGCAATAGTAATAAAAACAGCATGGTACTGGTATAGAAACAGACCAGTGTATCAATGGAATCGAATTGAAGACCCAAACATGGACCCACACACCTATGGCCAACTAATCTTTGACAAAGAAGCCTAAACCGCACAATGGAAGAAGGACAGCATCTTCAACAAATGGTGCTGGTCCAACTGGTTGTCCACTTGCAAAAGAATGAAATTAAACCCATACCTATCACCTTGTGCAGAACTTAAATCCAAGTGGATCAAAGACCTTAACATAAGGCCGGCCACACTAAATATACTAGAAGAAAAAGCAGGAGAAACCCTCGAACTCATTGGTACAGGTGACAACTTCCTGAACAAGAACACCAACAGCTCAGGACCTGACATCAACAATCAATAAATGGGACCTCATGAAACTGAAAAGCTTCTGTAAGACAAAGGACACTGTCATTCAAACAAAACAGCAGCCTACAGACTGGGAGAAAATCTTCACCAACCCCACAACTGATAGAGGGCTATTATCTAAAATCTACAAAGAACTCAAGAAACTAAATGCCAAGAAACCAAATAACCCAATCAAAAAATGGGAGACGGAGCTAAATAGAGAATTCACAAAGGAGAAATCCCTAATGGCCGAGAGACACTTGAAGAAATGCTCAACATTCTTAGTCATCAGAGAAAAGCACCTAAAGACAACCCTGAGATTCCATCTCACACCTGTCAGAATGGCTAAGATAAAGAGCTCAAATGACAGGACATGCTGGCGAGGGTGTGGAGAAAGGGGAACCCTACTCCATTGCTGGTGGGAGTGCAGGCTTGTGCAACCACTATGGAGGTCTGTCTGGCGATATCTTAGAAATCTTGGAATAACCTTGCCTCAGGACCCAGCCATACCACTTCTGGGTATACACCCAAAGGACCCCTCACGGAGACATAGGGAAGTCTCATCATCTATGTTCATAGCAGCCTTATTTGTAATAGCTAGAAATTGGAAACAACCCAGATGTCCCTCAACTGAAGAATGGATTAAAAAACTGTGGTACATCTATACAATGGAATATTACTCAGCTATTAGAAACAATGAAATCATGCAATTTGCAACCAAATGGATGGATCTAGAGAAGCTCATCCTGAGTGAGCTAACCCAGACTCAGAAGGATGCACATGGCATCTATTCACTTATAGTATGATTTTAGCTATATTGTACAGGATATCTGTACTATAACCAACACACCAAAAGGAACATGGACATAATTTTTTTTGTTTTTCTTTTTCTTTTTCCTTTTTTTCTTTTTCTTTTTCCTTTTCCTTTTTCTTTTTCCTCTCTTTTTTGTTGTTGTTCTTTGTTTTTGTGGGTTTGTGTGTTTGTTGGTCTTTTTTTAGTTTTCCCCCCATAGCAAGGAGACACTTTTCACTGGCAGTACTGCCTCGTAGGCCCCTGGTGAATGAAGATGCTCTTGGCCCTCATATGACTCCTGATCTGTGGTGAGAGACTGTTATGCAGGGACACTCCACCCCAGAGGAACAAGATGGAAGGTTCAGGGGGTAGAGCATGGGAGGGTGGGGTTGGTAAGTGGTAAAAGAGGACAATATGATAAGGATGTAACCTGAAGCAACAAACAAATAAATTTATTAATTAAAAAAGCAGGTAACAATGTTAAAACACTATAAATAAAATAAAGGATACAGCCGTTCAGCCTGATTTTATAAACCTCCAAGTGTCGAACAAACGTAGAGCTAAGGTAAAATACATGAGAAATGTGGTGTTAACCCATGCCTTTACCTTCAGCAGACATGGGAGGAGCACCATAGAGTTAGTGGTCTTATAAATTCTAGAGTTACACGGAACAGGGTGGTGAGGGTGCACACTCTTAATCCCATCATTCAAGAAGAGTACACCCATAATCCCAACACACTAGAGACAGAAACAGGCAGATCTCAGAGCTCAAGGTCAGCCTGATACAAAACAAACTCTAAATAGAGAAAAACTTCAATCCAGGAGTGGTGGAACACCTCTTTAATCCCTTCAGATGGGAACCACAGGTCTCTGATCCCAATAATTAGAAAGCAGAGACACACACATAGGATTTGGAAGGACCTAAGTTTAAAAGCTACTTACAAAAGGCCTACTCAATACAAACAAATTGTCCTTTGAGATCTCAAAATATATACACTAAAGCTGGTTTAGCTCCAAAATAACAAAATAATTTCTTCTTTAACCCAGATTGAAAGATAACACTTTATATATTGTCAAAAAACCAAATTTGCTTCAGGAGAAATATTACCTAGCCCCCCCCCCAAAAAAAGAGGGTAATTGTCCCAGAGTTAGGATTAGGGCAGGGCTCTGTTCTTATCTTTCCAGGAGAATCAAAGCATCCATTCAAGGAACCCAGGGACAACTGGACAACAGAAACCTCAGCAGAAAACAGAATCAGACACCAAAAGAAGACGAGTGACCCAGTTGATTCAGCCTGACAGACTCCCTCAATAGCTGTCTCCATCAAAAGCCTACAACCACAACAACTCAATATTGCTAAGACCATTCAGTGCTACACAATGCCCCAGCCAGAACCTCAGTAAAGCCTGGAAGATCAGCTTCTGCCTATAAACTCCTTAGGATATCTAAACAGCTGAGAACAGAAGGACTGAACATAAAAGGATTGTACTAACATTTTCAACCATTTTTCCATTTTGGTTCGGGCCCCAAACAGGTTTCTTACGACCCAAATCAGCAGGAAGTCACTTTAAGAGAGCGATGTCCCATGCCCAGAGGGTGGGGAGGGTGTTTCTCCCCCCACCTTTTGGTTATTTGAAGGATAACTGAAAACTCTGTTATTTAGGGGAAGAGATTACAAGTTGTTAAATGGTCCTGTTTAATGGGTTTTGGAGGTTAGACCCAGGGTATTCCTTCTTTCCCTTTTCTGTATCCTTCTTTCTCTCCTATGTAGGAGTGCATGGACTTGAGAAAAATGAGACATAGACATAGCACAGGAAGGACGAAGAAGAAGGGACAGATTATTGAATATGCCCTTATACCTTTGTATATTGACACAAAATTAGTAGTATATTTGGCTAAAGTGGTATTGACCATTGTTTATTGTGCAAAAATAAGATTGTATTGGACTACATCGGTATTGATCTTTGTATATTGATACAAAATTAAGATTATAGTTGGCCACAATGGTATTGACCCTTGTATATGGACGTAATATTAAGATTGTATTGGACTACATAGGCATTGATCTTTGTATATTGATACATAATTAAGAGTATATTTAGCCACACTTCAATAGATCTTTGTATATTGATACAAAATTAAAGGTAACGCTTCCTAATGGTATCATACCTAGAGATACTTCAAATGAAATGTGAAGCTCTGGCCTCTTGATACCAACCATCTTAAACTGTTTAGGATAGTTAAGAAAAACAAACTCCTAGTCATGCAAGCATGTCACTTTGTTAGCTACTATGACAGTCTATCACAGATATTCTCTAAGCTACTCAGTAATCAAGTTGTTAAGAGACAAGTCACATTTGCTTATTTAAATACAAGAGATGGATAGGGTATCTTCAAAAACCCCAAGAGATCTGCAGAATATGGCATTCAAAGATGTTGTCTTAAATTAAGATTTTTTTTTATATCAAGACATATCAGCTCCTGACAGCACCCCCTATTCTACTCCAAGTAGAAGATAAGCATCGGAGAATCTCCAGTGTGAGATGGTTGGATTAGTGGCAAGCCTATCTCTTGGCATGAAAAAACTCCTTGCTTCAACTGCAGACAGACTGCTGTCCAAAAAGGACAAAACTTGATAGCAGGGAAGTCGACAGCCTAGCTCTGACAAGACAGGGTAGGTAAGTCCTTCATAATCCCTGCTCTACAATAAATGTCTGTCAGAAAAACGGTGCCAAAAGGCTGAAGACTGATGCTGGAATGTATGGAGAGAAAATGGGAACTGTCCAGGCAGTCACTGGTTTGTCATTTCTTAGTATTGGAAGCTGCAGGCCCTGCACTTCCTATATAATCAGATATATTTATCCCTCTCAGGTCTCTGAGGTGGTTGAAGAATAGACAGCTAGAGTCTCATAGTTAAATTTTGAGTTTTTTAGGAATCAAGAGGGCGTTCTAGATCTAAGAAGATGGTTATAATAGTGATGCAAGTTAGTATGAAAGCTAAGTCAGTTATAGAACTTTAAACTCATGGAGATGGTTAGAAGGTAGAAGGTTAAAGTCAGGGGCCAAATATGTATGAACTGGACATTGGGAAGGTATACTGGGCCATTTAACTCTCATAAATGTGGCATATTTATTTCTGCTGTTTTGTATAGTATTTATTGTTATAAGAGAAGGAGCCATTTGTTGGACTGGAAGGGGAAGCTGTTGGGGGGAAGAGGGTGGAAGGGTGGGACAGGAAGGGAGAATAGGGAAGGGTTTGTGACTGAGATGTAACTTGAAGAAAAAAAATTTAATTAAAAAAGGTAGTGATAACCAAAACACATAATAAGTCATTAGAATATAAGTAAGATGACAAATGGAATTTAACAAAATATCTCAACAAATCTCTTTAACAAAAATTTTTATCTGACATGAGAAATAACTAAAAGAAACAGAAAATAGTAATGGATAATTAATTAGTAATACATGGGAAAATAATTTAATACATAGTTCACATACATTAATCTAAATTTCTGATCAAATAGTGAATTAAGTAAAATATATCATAGAAAATTAATGATGACCAAAAAATATATCTGCATAAATATCTACATAAATAGACAAAAGTAAGTAACTTACATTAAGGAAACCCAACTCTATGTAAAAACTCATACGAAGTTCAACTTTCATAAAGAAAAGCTAATTGAATTATTATAGAGGACGTATTTTATTTACTTATATTGAAAAGACTGATGTGATGTATTTTATTTACCTATATTGAAAAGGCTGATGTCAATATCAAAATGTAATTTTAAAAGAATTTGGTGTCAAACAATTCACTCTTAAATTCTATTGAAAACACCATTATATATACTTACAATGGAAAATTGACCCTTTATGGGGAATTATAGACTTCTTTCTTCATCATTGAAGAAGTTAAATCAGGAACTAAAGGCAACGTTGCTTGCTATTTCCTACAACATTATCTCCAACCAAAGAATTCTAATCATACAAACAGTGCAGTAAAATCTGAGAGAACTCTGTTAACTGCCTAGTAGACAAACTTATGCTTACCTATGTGTTTATTCTGTTCAGGTCCACATACCTATGGAATGGTGCTGCCCACAGCGGGATGGGCACTTCTTCATCAACTAATAGTCAAGAAAACTTTCTGCAGATATCCCCACAGGACAGACTGATATAGGTAATTTCTCATCTGAACCTCTCCTCTCAGAGGACTCCAGACTGTATCAAGTTGACAGACAAAGCTTAACAGTACAGCCATATGTTGGGAATGTCATATGAGAGCAAAATGTACCTGCATAGAAATCTAGATACACAGAACAGAGGAACAAAACAATAAGAAATTGGAAATACATGCAAAACTTAATGGTGAAATAATGCTTAAACCAATAATTTTGTATCAATTGCAAATTTAATAATCTTCTGTACTACTTTAGGGAAATTTGGAGCATATTTCAAATATTCAACTGGAGTAATAAATTCAGGAGAATCTCTTGAAAGCATTAAATTTTTGTTCAGTAAATACTTAAATCAATAGCAAACATTATAATATTGGTTAAGATATAGCAGGGTAATCCTCACTGTTCAAATTCAATATTTTGGAATTTTAACAGTCTAGGCTTTAAAAAGGGGGGCTCTGAATTAATCCATAACATAAAACATACATATATGCATCTATTCAAAAATATACACAAAAGTATAGACACATTTGTATAAATTTTTGGTTTGGTTAATTCGGCCAATCTCAATAGCTTTCTATTGTTTTAATATACGTGTGTTGCTTTATAATTTTATAAAGAGAGTATCTAATGTGATGGAAAATATTTTTAGATTTAGCTGCAGATTATTCTAAAAGCCCTAAATAACGTAGAATTATTTGGAGGAAAGAAATTATTGGTTTTTTTCTCTTTAAACATTAAAAAAAGCATTTTACTCATTATATTTAGTTATAAAAGATGAGAAAAATTTTAGTATCTTGAAATTATGTAATATGTTGAATGCTGTCAAGAAAGTCTTACCTAATCATAACTTTGGAATCTGAATATTACCTTATGTGGGGGCAAAATAAATCTTTCTAGGTCTAGGTAAGTCTACTGAAATCATCCTAAATTATTGTACTAGCCCCATATACAATGATTTGTCCTTCCACAAAACACAGGAGAAGACATGGAGAAAGGAAAACCACATATGCAAACAAAGAGAGAAGGTGGTGGGATGAAGCCACAAGTCACAAGCATCAAGATATTAGTGGAGACAGAATGAAAGATGCCAAGAAATCTGCCCTAAAATTTCTAAAAGGAGCTATGTGTCATGGACACCTTTAGTTCATACTCTTTTTTTCTTTTTTCTTTTTTCTTTTTTGTTTATTTATTACTTCAAGTTACATCTCTATCACAGTTCCCTCTCTCCAGCCCTCCCGGTCCCACCCCTCCCCTATTCTCCCACCCATCCTACTCCTCTGGAATGGGTTGCCCCTACATATCAACCCCCTCAGTTCAACAGTCATACGAGTGTGAAGAGCTTCCTGTTTTACTAGGGGCCCATATGCCAACTCTATTAGGACAAAGTGTGCTACTAACAGGTAGCAAGGTCTATGTTCCTGTTACTTTTGATGTGTTGGTTGTAAGATAGTTATCCTCTACTGCATGTCTAAAATACAATTATAAGTGAGTAGATGCCATGTGCAACTTTCTGAGTCTGAGTTAGCTCACTCGCGATGAGCTTTTCTAGTTCCATCCATTTGGCTCCAAATTGTATGATTTGTTGTTTCTAATGACTGAGTAGTTCATACTTTTGACCTCAGGAATTGTAAAACACAAATTTCTGCTACACTGGGCCACCTAGCCATTCAAAAATTTTAGAGCCTTATTAGTAAAGTGCAGAGTTATTGTATGAAATTAGAAAAATTATTCCCCAACCAAATTAGTAGTCAGTACTAAATAATGTTTTCTTTCTCAGTGAAGAACATACTAAGAGGTCCTTGAATGGTGAGAAGAGGCTGAAAAACATAGTTTATAGGAGGAAAATGACCTGGCATCAATTGACAAGCACAATCAAAGGAGTGTGTGATCTTAAACTGCAATATCCAGTGGTTTAATTTTACTTTTCTGCTAGCTATGCTGTGCTTTTCTGGACTTATTGTGCACCTTTTATGCACCATTCTTTGTAAAAGTTTATTCTTGAGAGAGTAGTGCTTTGGGAGTTGTATAATGGAGCCTGTGCTCTAGACCAGTGAGAGGCAGGAAAAGAAGAAAACACATTGAAGAGAAAGCAAGACACAGAGAAGCCAGGCAGAATTTAGTAGTGAGATTAAAAAAAAAGAATAAATAGACTTGAGCAAGATAAACTACACCCTATATTCAAAGGGAAGCAGACAGATTTGAGAGTGGAGGAAGAGTGACTCCAAAAAGTGTTGGATTCAGCCATATCCCAAGTAATCAAAGCTTGGGATGGAGAGGTTTGTCTTAGCGAGAGAAAAACTTGAAATTCCATTGAAATTGTCTATAAAGGGCTACATTTTTTTCTCCCTCCTCCTCTCTCCCATGACCTAATATACATTTATCTTACTGTATTGTAAATTTGAATGGCTTAGTTAAACTGAGTATTAGTTAAACGAAAGACTCATTTCTCCATCCACCACAGTGATGATACTGTGAGCAAACTATTAAAATAGAGATTACAAAGAGTCAGTGGAGTTTTGGAGATATTTCAGCAGTTTAGAGTGCTTGGTCTCAAGCATAAGGGTCACAGTTCAAATTCCAGGTAACCAGCAAGACACAGCAGAAAATAAAGATGATTTCTGGGTCTTGATGGCAGTCAGCCTAACTGAAAAACATAAGCTCAATGTTAAGCAAGAGACTCTGCCTCAAAAGAATAAGGCAGGGTGATAGAAAAGGACACCTCAAGTCCTACAATGTACACATAGTTTCTCTCTCTCTCACACACACACACACACACACACATACACAACAGAAAGTCAGTAAGTATATACAATGGATAAAGACTCAAAGTGTGGCAAAATAGTGATGACCATGATAAGAATCAAACAGTTTGATTGAGCTGGCCTGGCCAGTGCTGGATAGCTCACCCTGGTGGTGTGGGTGCAGGAAAGCTGGCAGGCTGACCACATGCCACCCAGTCCCAGATCCAGGGCTTTGAGTTGGCTCATCCGAAAATCTACCCCATCTGTTAACTGCTGGAGCACATTAAGGAGCTGGTCCCAAAGAACCAAAACTGCAGGATCTCCATGACACAGGACAAAAACAGCATATCCAAGAGGAGTCTGAGTGAGGATCCAATATTGACGGTGTAGCAGAAGCCAGAGAAGCCTGGAACCAGACCAATGACTCATTGAAATGATCACTTGCCAGTAAAGATGTGTGGACAAAAGTGTATTCTGTGGGACACACTGTGACACACTACAGTTTCCAAGAGGAGTTGTGTTCACTTTTTTTATGGTTTTTTGTTGTGTTTGTTTTTGTTTTTATTTTGGGGGAGGTTACAAGGGAAGAGGAGAGATATGAATGAATAGGGAGAAGAGTGGGATTGAAAGTATGATGAGAAACTCACAAAGAATCAATAAAAAATTTAAAAAAATAATATAGTACTTTTCATAGTTTAAAAAAATCAAACAATCTGGGAGGAATGGGTTTATTATGAAAAGGAAGTAGAAGAAACCTTTGCATAAATGATAATAACATAATCAGGCAGTTTATATACTATTTTTAGAAAAATGTAGTATCAAGTCAAGATTCTGGCTTTTAATGAGCGGTATGGTCAATTTAAATTTTAATTCAAGTAATGCTTTTCAAAGAACATAAAAGTTTGGAGTCAATGAGAATTTACTTCCCTTCAAGAGAAGTTAAGTGGTTACCAAATGTATTGATTCTTTCATAACATTTCACTTTTGTTACAAAACTATTTTATTTATTTATTTATTTATTTGTTTGTTTGTTTGTTTGTTTGTTTTTTATTTGTTTATTTATTTATTTATTTTGGTTAAGTAATTCCGTCACCTGAAAGAGCTCATTTATTTCCTAAAGGAAATATTCACTCAGGGCACATCTTTCGTATTAGAAGTCCCTCGCTCAGGTCTTTTAGAGAAAGCCCAATGATGAAACAGCACTTTGGTGGTGCTATTTTGAATAAATTATTACAGTTTTATGAACTTAACATTAATTTGGTTATTTATGGGAATTAATATAATCTGAAGGAAAACTATCCAGTGCTATACAATTTAAAAAATGAATCTTTGGATAACTTGTAGTCATCCATTTTCGTTTTATAGAAAGGCAGTTCTTTCCAAAGATGAAATGTGAAGGTGATGAATATGTAATAATGTTTTCATACACTTGCCAATTTAATGTGTTTGCATAAATATTTAATACATCAATCTTTCCAAGAATAACGTGTTCAGCATTTCAATGTCTCTTCTTTTTCATTAGATTGGCCTATTTCTAAGATCTCCAGGGAAAATGTTATTATTTGATGGACTTTTCACAGCAGTGATTAAGCCTCCTTATTGCAAAACTAAAAAGGTAAATTTTTATTTCGTCTATATACATATGTATGTACATTGCAATCTGTATGATTAAAATCTGCTTTACTTGACTTAGCAATATAATAAAGTGGGGAAAGCATCATTTGAATCAAATGTGTTGGTATTAACCTATAACAGTCAAAGTAAGAATGCTTTGTTTGAGTCTAACACTAAATATTGTGCAAGATTGAGACATTTGCATAACACGCATGAACTTTGATCATGCAATTTAATTTGGCTCTATTCAAACCATTGTCATTTTAAGGTTTTGTTCAGCTAAACACAATTCATTAGATTACTTTTCCCAAATCTCATTGAAATTCAATTACTTTTCCAATACTACATCTGCAGTCATGCATATATGCCTGATTACTCCATACACAGTTCTTTTAAATGGCATCTTGGCTTGGTTTATTTCTTCACATGTATTCTTTGAGATGATGTTATCCCTATATACAGTGGTTGCATTCTTAAACACATCACATATTTATTGTAACTTTTTCCTTCTCTTTCTCCATGCATGTTGTATGGGTACAAAATTTTGAAATCATTCTAAAATTATTGATGAATCAAAATTATAGACCAGGTAAAACTACTAAAAACCTTCCAGGTCTTCAAATAAAAAAAAAATTCTTTTTACATTTTCAACTTTTCTACAAGTACTCAAGATCCAGATGGATATGGTGGGTTTTCGAAGGATTTTGTGACAGTCCCCCCTAGGGAATACACAACTATCCAAGAGTTGAGCATCTCTGTGAGTAACAGACTCTCTCCTCCAGCAGAGAAATGATTAGGAGCTTGAGAACTTAACATACAGGCTTGTGTTTATTTCAGGATTCACTAGTAAAAAAATTTTTAATTTAGTAACTGTAAAATTTCAGGACATCATTTCAGATGTAGAACACATACTCCCGGGAACAGAGATTATGTCTAGTTTACTATTCTTCTGTGCCTAGGAAATGAGCTGCATGAATGTCAAGTGATCAATAATTAATTGTAATAAAATAAATTAATCAAAGGAAGACAATAATCAGAAGAAAAGTGACTATTTTATAATGTGCCATTTGCAATATTATATAAAGAAATTGATTTCTTTTTAATGGGTGGAGTAAATCATAATCAAACAGGATAATTACATAGCACAGTCAACAAAAATCTGAGTATGTGGCCTTCTCTGAACACATTCCATAAACAACAATCTATTTCCAAATTCTCTGGCAGCTTTTCTTTCTTATCATTTTGCTCAACACTCCAATGTGAAATCATAAAAAGTAGAACTACTATATAATCCAACCATCCAAATTAATTGAAATCTGAATATTGAAGAGACCCATGTAACCACTGTGTTTAGTCACAATAGCCAAAATAGTTGTTTATCATTCTTTGTGTATGGTTGAGGCCGTGTGGTCACATTATTTTGTCTATTGTTGTCAAGCTCCTATTTTAGGCGATCAGATTCGTGAGACGTTATGGGTGTATCTTCCGACATTGTTGGAGAATTTGGAGGGTGGTATAAATAGTTTCTGTAGGGAAGAACACACCAGCTGGTCATCCAATACCAAATGGTCAGAGTTAAAAGCATGAAAGCAATATTATACAGACTGGGAAGTTTTTATTTAGTAATATATATGGGTACATACACATACTGACATGTATGTATGTAAAAACAATTAAGAAAAAGAGGCTATGTATTTAAAAGAGAATCATACAAGAGATTTTGGAGGGAGGAAAAAGGGGGAAATTGTGTCATTCTTATGATCTCAAAAACTACAAGAAATGATTTTGAAAAATACATAACTCAAATGTAGAAATTGTTTCTATGCAAAAATCACATTTTTTCATTATTGTAGAGTGAGTTTATCCCCCATCATTGATAGTAATTAATAATAAAATTAATAGCTTCTAATTTAATTTAATGTTATTATTCATGTTTTCCTCCCAAATGTTCATTCAAACAATAAAAATATTTTTTCAGTTTTCATAAAACATTGTATATTATAAACTATTTATTTTAAAAACTCACTACACATATAATTTATCTTTCTGTAGAAAGACTATATTGGTATGAGATGACAACCATGGCAATACACTAGTCTATATATTTTGAATATTGAATTTTGTAGGACAAGTTTTGAAATACTGTTTTAAATTTGCTAGTATTGTATTTTAAAAGTTATGTGGACCCAGCAATTCTGCTTTATGATGACAACTGTACAGCATACATCCAAACTTCTTTCATTGGGATCCTTCATATCATCAGCTACCCATTTTCAAACCTTCTGAACTATTGTTCAATCAACGGCAACTATATATGCACCATTCCTTTGTTTTCATTTCATTATTGTATGCAGTATTGATATGCCATAAGATTCCATCTTTGTAGTCTTCCTGTGACCCACTATTCACTGTAGAGGTAATATCCTATGAAATCATAACTTCAAGTATTTTTTTAAGATATGAAAATGCCTAACTTGCTTCTCCAAGCCACTCCTCACTCTTGAACTCTAAATCAATAATCAAATTGTTTATTTAATATCTACAGACTGAGGAACATCATTAACCAATTCAAAGCTGAACTACTAATCTCTCTTTTTATCTCCTCCTCTCATAATCCCACAACTTAGCAAATAGCACTTTGACTTTTTTTCTATTTAATCAGGCCAAAGTATGGGATCATGTAATTAAATTCTCCCTTTTTATTCATAACAAAAAAAGCTACATTCTCAACTTCCTTTCTGAGCACATTCAGGATCCAATGGTTCTGTGACATCGTTCTAATTTTAGTGTTCATGGCTGACACCTTGCTCTAAGCCACTGTCATGGTCCAGATCAGCTATGTAGGCTTGCTCCTTCCAGTTTGTGTCAATGTGTCTTCTACAGAAGCCACGGTTGTTCAGACAATCAAAGTGGAGTTGTGTCATGCCTACTATAAAACTTCCAGTTGATATCTCACTTCCTGTGAGTGCAGACCAAAGCACTTGCCAAAATTTAGCTCTAGAGGATGTATCGCTGGCATTCCTTAGTGCTCACTCCTGACTTTTCCCTCCTAGTCACATGGGCATGCTTGCTATGCTTTAAAACACATCTGATTCTCCGTCTTCTTTAATATTTCTGTTCTCTTCATCCTTGCTTTCTATGTAGATAACTTTCCAAATTGTTTCATTTTCTTCACTTTTCTGTCAACTTGTCATACAGGCATCTTTATATTGGTTAATACTGTTAATATAAATAGCACACAGAATTAATAAGATTCATATTCACATATGATAGTAAATTTGTGCCTACACTTTGCATGTGTGGGAAATAACACAAACATAACTTCAAAGCATAACTGAAATCTAACATTTCCTGAACAGAATAGGAATCTGTAATTATAAAAGACAAATACTAAAACTAAGATTCACTGAATGCTATTCCCTTGACTGTGTTCTATTTTTGTTGTGTATATTAATTCACTTTATCATCAAAACTAGCCTTTGGGATCAGGTAATGTTATCAGATTTTACAGAAAAGACACTGGAATAAAGAGTTTAAGTAACTTACCCCAAACCCCAGAGGCAATAAGATCTCTGATATTAATTTAAATCATGACTCTGTATGCTCTTGATTCTTAGCCACTTAACACTATATAAGACATGGCGTTCTTTACTTTAGAAAAGGAATTAAGAGGTCTCAAAAGATCATTAAATTATAGCAGTGAATGTGTAAGAAAGTGTATAGGCATAAGGATATCATGCCTCCTGAGGTGCACCTCTGTATAAGCCCCTCCATTCAGCTTGTAAATGTGATGAGTCAGTCACTTTTATGATTAGGTTATGCTTCTTGGATGAGTTGACCTTAAGAAACAAAAGTTTTCTTCAGTGGGACTGACCTAATTAGGAGAGTCTTCCTCTTAGAGAAAAGAGCTAAAATTTGAAAATGAGTGCTCAATGAGTAATAAGCCTTATTTCTGTATTTTAGGAAAGAGGTTTACCTGGAGTCACCACAGAAGAGATGATAGTGACACTTGGGGCAGATATTTATCAAGAACTGAATTTTGTCACCAACCTGGGTTTCTTTGGATGAGCACTCTAAGCTTCAGATTAAAACTTGTCTAGCCAAACACATGAATACAAAATCCAATTACTTGATACCTGGATTGATGACAAACCGAACAGGAGAGCATAAATTTCCATTTTTAGAAGTTTTTATATTTGTAGCAATTTTTTTCTTAGTGATAGAAAACTAGTACTGATACTCTCTCAGTTATATTGATAAATATAATTCACTTAAATTAATTTACAAAAAGAAAAAGATCTTTCTCATTTGGTTTATCATTAAGGAAATAAATTCTTCCTAGAAAAGATAAATCTAAAATAAAATGCTGGAAAGATATTTTTAAAAATATGTAAAAATATATAGTCTGTCAGACAAAAAGTGGAAGTATTAATATTAACAAAGTAAATGGAGAAATTTTTACAATTAACAAAGATATCCATGATTGGGTTAAAATATAGAATATGTCAAGGTTACAAGATAAGGAATTTCCAATAGCTCTGAAAAGCATTATATTAGAGGGCATATGCGAAGATCTTAGCTGGAGAAATTACCTACCTGTGTTAGTTGGTGTTTCTATTGCTGCAATGAAGCATAATGATCAAAAAGCAAATTGAAAAGAAAAGAGTTTACATGTCTTAAGTTTCTGTATCATTGTTCATTATCAAAGGAAGTCAGGACAGAAACTCAAACAAGGCAGGAATGTGGAGGCAGGAGCTGATGAAGAGGCCATATAATTTATGGTTTAAGTTTAAGCTGCTTATCGACTTGCTTCACAAGGCTCCTTACCTGAGAGGGGCTGATATGTAAGGACACTCCACATCGGAGGAGTGGGAATGGTGGGAGAGGGAGGAGAGGGTGGGAGAGTGGAAGCAGGAAGGATGAAATGAGGGCACTGTGCTGGAGATGTAACTTGAAGCAATAAATAATCAAAAATGAAAAAAAAAAAAGAATCAAGGACCACCAACCTAAGGGTGTCTCCAACAACAGTTAGCTGCCCCTATCAATTACTAATTAATAAATGACCTATTGAATTACCTACAGCCCCATCTTATAGGGGCATTTTCTTAATTGAGGTTCTCTCAGTTCAAAGGACTCCAGCTTGTGTCAAATTGACATGAAACTATCCAGCATACCACCGTTTAAAAGTATTAGGCTTCAGTAAGAAAAAAAAAATCAGATGGCAGTTATGTTAGATTCCAGTCCAGTTCTCTCTCCATCCACTTCCAATGTCTATTTTATATCCCATACTTAGAGGGAATCATGGATCATCCCTTCACCCCCGCCCCTTGTTACTTAGTTTCTTTGGGTCTGTGGATTTGTAGCATGGTTATCCTGTACTTAATGGCTAATATCCGCTTATGAGTGAGTACGTACCATGGGTGTCTTTTTAGATCTGTGTTATCTCACTCAGGATGATGTTTTCTGGTTCCAACTATTTGCCTGCAAATTCATGATGCCCTTGTTTCTAATAGCTGAGTAGTATTTCATTGTGTAAATGTACCAGAATTTCTTTATTCATTCCTCAGTTGAGGGTCATCTAGGTTATTTCCAGTTTCTGGCTATTACGAATAAAGCTGCTATGAACATAGTTGAGGAAATGTCCTTATTTTTTTGGTGAAACACATTTTGAAACTGCCATCGGAGAGGCTTTATACAGCAGATAGTAGAAACAAATTCAGAGATCCACAGCCAAACATTAGGCAAAATGCAGGGAGTCTTGTGGAAGAGTTAGGGGAAGGTTTGAGGGAGCTAGAGTGACGAACACTTACCTAGCCAATTAGTTTGGACAGAGGGGTCTCATAGAGACTGAACCACCAACCACAGGACTTTTATGGACTGGCCATAGGACCACTACACATATGAAGCTGATGGGTTGCTTGGTCTTCAAGTGAATCCCTGAAAATTGGAGTGGGGACTATTCCAGACTTGGTCTCTGTTGCCTCTCTGTACCACATTTTCCTAGCAGAGCTGCCTTGTCTTGCCTCAGTGGAAGAGGAGCCACTTAGTCCTGATGCAATTTGCTGTGCCAGAGTGGGTGAGGGACTTCCGGGAAAATGGGTCAAAGGGTGGGACTGGCAGGAGGGGAATTGCGATTGGAATGTAAAATAAACAATAAAATTTTTTTAAGAAAAGAAAAAACACTCTCCGATGTGGTTTTAACGTCCTGAATAGAACAAAGGGCAGAGGGAAGATAAAGTGAACAGCTCTGCTTGACCTGAGACTCCTGTTTCTCTTGTCCTTGAACATGATCTCAGTTCTTGACTCTGAGTCTTGGTCAGGCTTTACACTGTTAGAGCCCTCATCTCATCCTCATTAATCATTCAGGTGGCATATTGTGGAATACATTATTTCTCTCCCTGTCCCTGTCTCCCAAACTCCTGCCCCCAGTTCTGATTCTCTGATTAATAAAAACAATAGTACACATCCACTTTTATGACATAAATGTTTGAGTGCTTTATAAAAAATAAATTATGTTGAACATCAAAGATTCAACCAGACATTTTGGATATTAATTTTTTAAATGTTAATATTTATGATATGTCAAAATTGCATTTTAAACTATTTAAAGTATTGATGAAAGAATTTTAAATCTCAACTTAGACATGTGTGGAGACATGCATTCTTTTCATAATTTATTCAAAAAAGTTTGAACACATTAATCAAAGAATGAAGGCCTTCAAATTCAAGCTTTTCTGAAACCTAATAATCTCTGTACTACTTATGCATTAAGACCTTATTTTATCATCTAGGTAATGTGAATACCATCTCCAACATTTCTGGGAATAAATGCAAACTTTTTAAAGATTGACTAGTTCACTATATGTCCAATGACTTCATTTCTTCCCCTATAGGTAGCCTGGTGTTTGGTATATGTAGCACCAACCAGAAAACTTATTAATTGCATTTTTAAAAATCAAGATAGTATTCATAGAAGCTTTTAGGGACAAAAAAGAGAGGTCATATATGTTATCCACAGCTTTTCAGTAACTGAGATATAGCTTGATGGTTTAGCCCTTGCATTGCATTTGAAAAGCTCTAGATTCTATCTCCAGTACCATAAAAGGAGGCTGTTTCTATTTTTAACAGTTTATCTCAGACCAAGAAATATTAATTATTATAAAGAGAATCTTTATTTACATATATTATTTAAATATTTGTCATCAAAATAATTATTCACAATCATCAAAACTGAGCCTATAGAATAGTACATGAATATACTCCTTGAAATTATCATACACTATTAGGATAGTAGATGTTTAAATCCAGAATACAGAAGTCAAAATGATCAATAAGTCTATGATGTTTTTAACAATGAGATTAGAGTTTTCCTGTGTATGATGAATGTCATGTGCCACGAAACTTCTGATAAATATGAGCAAAGCAAGTCATTTCAAATTTATCAGAAATACAAATAGTTCCAGACTGAGGTTGCAGTAGGTCCTTAAACTCACAGATTGCCATGCATTTCTGATTTTATCTCTCAAATTAGAAGAAAAGTTAGAGAAATGAATATTTAAGAATGAATTAATAAGGACTGGAATAATTCACCAAAGCAATAACATCCCTATCTAACATGCTCTGGTCTCTGGTCATAACTACCAGCTACAGCTTATTGCCTCCATAAATAAGGGTTCTCTTTCGACCATTCCATCCAGGAAATGATTCACAGATTACATTTCTGATTCATCGTGACAGATCTATGCCCTGTGTCTATTCTTACCTATCACAGAGGAAACTCCTAAATTGTTCTGGTTGGATAGTCTCTTGAATAAAAGGAGACCAAATCCAGTGAACATAATGTTGGCTTAAAACAACAAAGGACTGCTGGGCGTGGTGGCACACGCCTTTAATCCCAGCACTTGGGAGGCAGAGGCAGGCTGATCTCTGTGTTCGAGTTCGAGGCCAGCCTGGTCTACAAAGCAAGTCCAGGACAGCCAGAGCTGTTACACAGAGAAACCCTGTCTCTAAAAAAAAAAAAAAACCAACAACAAAGGACTAGACTGACCCTGTAGCTATCCTTATGTAAATATACCAATTTAAATAAAATTTAGTCATCCTTTTAAAGTTTTCAGTGTAGAAGGCTAAAAATAGGCAAGAAATGTGAAGTTGAATAATTTGGAATTTATGTTTAATCTTTTTTTTAAGTTGTTTAATTATGACTCAGTCTTACTGAAGAGATTTGAAAGATGTTCAAGTGTAATCTTATTTAATCACTTTCACTTGTATGTCTGTATTATTCTTTGTCTTTATACATTTTTCAAAGAAACAACTGACTGCAGAAATGGAAACTTTTCGAAACCAAACCATTAAAACGGAACATTAGTGACAGAGTCAAGTGAGCCATTCAGTCCTAGCAGAAGTTTTATGTCCAACAATTTAACAGCTCTAATTTTTATGATGAGATAGAAAGTACATATTTGAATATGAATCCAGTCTTAATTTTATGCACATTATGTTTCCTAATTATAGCAATTTAATTTATAAACAATACTTGTTGGGGTAGTGTTAAGCATTCTAAATGTTAACTAATTGGTCCTGCTTGCTGTCTGTTTCTTACATTGACTCTGATTGGTTAAATAAAATGCCGAGGCCTGAGAATGGGCAAAGACAGAAAAGGTGGCACTTCCTGGGATTAGAGCAGGAAGCCTGCGCTTTAGACAGAGGATTAAAACATTCCAGCCAGCAGCAGGAAGAAGGCATTCCAGCCAGGAGAGGCACACACCATGGGTTAGAAAAAGGAACCTCATTTCAGATGGCCAGGAACATCGGCATATCATGGAGAATGGCAGTACAAGGGGACGTATGTAAATATGGAGTCATATTTGGGTAATAGAATTAAGAGCTATCTTAGATGGGCTAGGAGTGCACAACTCATGCCTAGGCTTGATAAAATCCATGTGGTCTCTGTGTATTCATTTGTAATGGCTGCTTAAAGATTAACTGCAGCCGAACAAGCAATAATAATCTAAATACTGGTTAAATAGTTTAATTAGCTATATTTTTTTACAAATACTTGTCTCAGTTCTGAAGAGAAGTTGTTGTGAAACTGAGTACAGTTTTAATTACACATAGTTCTAATACAGTGAGCATTGCAGCCTTTCTGTCATCTTTGAAATGGTAACAGAATGAAAAAAAGTTTTTGAAATATGGGCATGAAAGTAATGAGATCAATAAATGTCAGCTAGAAAAAGTAATCACGGCTCCCGAGACTCACTGACCTTTCAACAAATTCCAGAAATAATAGAGTAGCTTAGGGTGAAGAATTCTTTAACAATGGGAAACTGATACAATTATAAGAATAAAAGGAAGCAGAGATTGCCCTATGACATCAAAAACATTGCCTATAAAGGCAATTTTGACACAATAATTTATTCCCTTGATTTCTCTTCTAAGGTCACCACCAACATAGATCACAAATCTTTGGTATTTACAGAGACAAAAAATCCACTGGAGCCTCCTGAGTACTGATACCTGCTTTATAAACCTTTGATTTTCTTCTAATGTTTAGCATACAAAAAGAGTTTAATAATACAATTGGTTAATAAAATACCTAAGCTAAAAAATATTCTCTTTTTGTTACTTATAAAATCTATCAGAATCAGACTTTAATTCAGAAAGGATAAATTTAAACAAGTATCTTAAGGAGAATTTAATTAATTTTTTGAAGTAGCAAAGTAGTTTATTATGGCATTTTTATTGTTAGTTCTTTGAAAGTTTCATATCTGAATATAATTACTACGTTCTCCCCCAAGTCTCTTTGTCTCCCTTTACCCTACTTGTCCCTTTTCCAGATTCATGACTTTCGGTTTTGTTGTGTGAACAAACACACATAAATTACAATTTCTGAACCACATATGAACAAAAGCATGAAGTGTTTTTCATTTAGAATGTGTTATATCACTTAAATTAAGTTACAGATCTATCCATTTTCAGACAAATTTTATAATTTAATTTTATCTTCATCTCTACACAAATTTAACCCATTTTGTTTAACCAGAGTCAGTTGTGTGACCACTGTATTGGGACTATTCATTGGAGTTTTGTGGATTTATCAATTTGTACACAACGGAAGGCAGTAACTCTCCTTGTCCCTGAGTCTATCTCTAAGAAGCAATGCATCAGTGAGGGGTAGAGGAGTCTACTTCATCCTTTCCTCCACCCTGGCCTAAATGTTGATCATTATTATACTATATTCTTATTTGTCCTCTCCCTTAGTCCCCATCCCAATCCTCTGCAACATTAATATTGCATCTTTATTCACTAAGAACTCTAATTTTCCTTTTTTTATTACATTACCCTCTTATTTTTTTCTCCCTGTCTTTAAGGTCTTATCTTCCTATTTTTAGTCTAGTTTCTATTTGCATGAATCACACCCTATTACATGCATATATACCCACACACTAAAAATTTAAGCTTCAGAAATGGACAAACTTGTCAAGTATTTTGTATTCAGAATGTATTACATCATTTATATTAAGTTCCACATCCATTTCCTACATATTTGATAATTTTATTTTTCTTCTTCCTGATGCAAAAATCCATTGTGTTTATTCATAGCACTATCTTTATACATTCATCTGAGGATGGATTTCTAGTCTAGTTCAACTTCTGTGGTAAGATTTACAATGATTCGGGAATATAACCAGAATTGATATTATACAGTGGTGTGTAGTAATTCCACCTTTAGGTGTTGGCGAAATCTACATACTCGTTTCCAGAGGAGCTTCAACAATTAACGCTCCACCCTCGGTGAGTGGTGGCACTGTCTCCCTACACTGTCATCAGCATTAGTTTTTATTTTCTTGATGCTATCCATTATGATTAGAATGATATGGGATCTCAAAATAGTTTTAATTTGTATTCCTCTGAAGAATATAGATGTCTAACCCCTTTAAAAATTCTTACTGATCATTTTGGAACCCAGACCCAATGTATATATCTACCACACAACCCCCCCAGGACCTAAGGAGGGGGATCATTGCAGAAGAAGGGCTTTCTGTGAGGCTGTGTCTCTTGGGATTGTCACAAGCTACACCCATAAAGTTTCAACCACATGACTGCCTTAAGCATGAGCTGTACAAGGAGAGCAATAGTCATAAGAATGTGGTCTTGGAAAGGCCCAGGAGAACTCAACCCCACACAAAGAACTACAAACACCTAAAGAATACTGAGAGTTGGAGAAATAGTTTTCCCTGGGGAAGAACACACCAGCTGGCTATTGAATACCAGATGATCAGTCCTTAAAACATCCTGAGTGACAGAGCTAGGCTGTCGACTTGCCTGCTTCCAACTTTTGTCCTGTTTGGACAGCATTCTGTCTACAGTTGAAACAAGGGGTTTTTCTTGCCCAGTGACAAGCTTGCCACTAATCCAACCATCTCCAAACGGAGATTGTTCAATGCTCACCTTCTATTTGGAGTAGAATAGGGGGTGGTGTCAGGAGCTGTCATGTCTCAATATCAAAAAAATCTTACATTAAGAAAACATGTTTGAATGTCATATTCTACAGATCTCTTGAGGTTTTTGAAGACCACCTATCTATCTCCATATATTTGAATACACAAATGTTATTTGCTTCTTAGCAACTTGATTTCTCATTAAGTTAGAAAACATCTGTGATAAACTATGCTAGTACCTAACAAAATGACATGTTTGAATAACTATTATTTTGAATTTCTTAATTATCCTAAACAGTTTGTGACAGTTGCTCTCAAAAGGCTAAAACTTCACATTAGATTTTTAAATGTTACATAGGTACAATACCTTAAAAAGAGTTAACCTTAATTTTATATCAATGGCAAGTCCTTCATAATTCCTGCTTTACAATTAATGTCTGTCAGAGATACTGGGCCAAAAGGCTGAAGATAGATGCTCCAATGTTATAAAGAGAAACTTGGGACTGTCCAGGCAGCCAGTTGTCTGTCATTTCTTAGTTTTGGAAGCTGCTAGCTTTGCACTTCCTGTATATTTAGATGTATTTATCCTCTCAAGTCTCTGATGTGGTTGAAGACTAGATAGTTAAGTTGTTTGGGAATTAAAAGGATGTTCTAGGTATATAAGAAGATATTTTTAAGTTCGAATGTAAGTTAGGATGAAAACTGAGTTAGGTATAGAACTTTAAACTCATTGAGATAGATAGATAATAGAATATTAATATCAGTTGCCAGATAGGACTAGACTGGGGATATATGTTATACCTTATAATTTTCATAATTATGCCCTAATTGTTCTTATTGTTTTGTATTGTTACTTATTGTTATAAGAAAAAGAGCCTTTTAATGTACTAAAAGTGGGAGCTGTTGGGGGGGCAACAGATACACCTTAAATTAAAAAAAAATAGTGGATAGGAGGGTGGGAGGAAGAGGATATGAGGGTGGGATTGGAAGGGGGTCAGTGAAGGGACTATCATTGAGATGTAACTTGAATAAATGAATAAATGTTTAAAAAAACCCGAAACAAAACAAAACAAAACAAAAACATCCTGAGTAAGGTACCACAGACCCAGAAAGACACACATGGTATGTACTCACTCATAAGTTGGTATTAGCCATTAAGTACAGGATAACCATGCTATAATCCACAGACCCAAAGAAACAGAGTAACAAGGGGGTATCAAAGGATGATCCATGAATCCCTCTAAGTATGGAAAATAAAACAGACATTGGAAGAGAATAGAGAGTGAAGTGGACATGAACCTAACATAGCTGCCATCTGCAAGGCTTTATCTAGCAGATAATAGAAACAGATGCACAGACCCACAGCCAAACATTAGGCAAAAATTAGGGAGTGTTGAGGAAGAGTTAGGGAAAAGTTTGACGGATCTGGAGGGGTCAAGGACACCGCAAAGAAAACCACATACCCAATTAATCCAGACACAGCGGGGCTCATAGAAAGTGAACCACCAATAAAAAAAAACATGCATGGACTGGTCCCAGGCCCACTACACATATGAAACTGATGATCTGCTTGGATCTCAAGTGGATACCCTAAAAATTGGAGTGGGGTCTATCTCTGACTTGAATGCTGTTTCCTCTATCTGGTTTCCATTTTCCTAGCAAAGCTGCCTTGTCTTGCCTCAGTGGATGAAGAGGCACTTAGTCCTGATGCAATTTGATGTGCCAGAGTGAGTTGGTACTGGGCAGAGAGGGAGGCAGTATGGAAGGTCGGGAGAATGGAAATGGGAGGAGAGGAGAGAGGGGGTGGTGATTGGAATGCAAAATAAACAAATTAAATAATGGAAAAAATATAAAGAGGTAAATAAAAAAGCAATAGAATAATTTCTATCTTAACAGTAAATTGCTTTAAAAACCAAAATGGAAAAAACTGTGTATGTAACATTATACAGACTGAGTATGGTGGACTTATCATGATGTAGGAATATATATGCAGTTTTATATATATATATATATAACAACAATTAATGAAAAATGCTATTAATTTGAAAAACGGAAAGGAGGAGAACATGGGAGGATTTGGAGGGAGGAAAGGGATGAGGGAAATTATGTAATTATAATCTCAAAACACAAAAGAAATAAAAATACATTTACTAGTCATTTGTATTTCTTCTTTTGATAACTGGTGTCCATTTGCTGAAACTCTGTGGGTGTTTGTGTGTGTGTGTGTGTGTGTGTGTGTGTGTGTGTTTACTGGTCCTTTTGAATTATAGATCTTTACAACCTACCTCAATTACAGTTGGCAATGATTTTTTCCCATTCAGTGAGCTCTCTTTTACTCTGATGATTGTTTTATTGTTGTTGTACAGAAGCTTTTTAATTCCATGTAATTATATCTGCTTTTTCTTTGGGTTATTTCCTGTGATATTGCAGTCTTTTTCAGGGAGTTTTTGCCTGGTCCTACTTCTTTATGTGTTTTTCCTGTTTCTCTCCTGCAATTTCAGTTTTACATCTTACAATGATGTCTTAGATTCATTAAATTGACTTTTGTAAAGAATAAAAGATTTAATCCCAGCACTTGGGAGGCAGAGGCAGGCGGATCTTTGTGAGTTCGAGGCCAGCCTGGTCTACAAAGTGAGTCCAGGACAGCCAAGGTTACACAGAGAAACCCTGTCTCGAAAAAACCAAAAAAAAGAAAAAAAAAAAAAGAATAAAAGATATGGGCCTGATTTCATTCTTCATGTAGATATCCAGTTTGACAGAACCATTTGCTAAAAAAGCTTATTTTTGTAAATATTTTTATTTCCTCAGATGAGGGTATAAGATGAGAGGTGTACTCAAGCTTTACACATACATGGCTTGGGCTGAGCCCATAGTGTTTCTATCTAACCCATAGACCTAGGCCTGGACACACTAGTCTCCCCTCCATACAATCTAGTCTTCTGCAATCCCAAACCTAGAAGGCTTCAGCCTCCAGCCTCCATGTATGCATAATGTTATTGTGCATGGTGTAAAGATTCAAATACTGATTTCTATGCCCCCATATCTGGTTACAATCTTTATTCTGTGAATCTCTTATCTCAAAGCTGTATAAACATTGTTCCCCAATTATTCCCTGATTGGTCAATAAAGAAGCTGATCAGCCAATGACTGAACAGGGTGTAGAACAGAGCTGGACTTCCTGGCAGCCAGGGGAAGGGGAAAGAGAGAGAGGAAGCAGGGATTCAACTACAAGGAGAGGTCCATGAAACATTATGAGAAAACAGCTACAGTACAGGAAGCCATAAAATCCAAGTATCTTGGGGATTTTGGCTGGGGGGTAGTCAGATTATCTTGAGTATTAAAATAGATTAATACTGCTCAATTGTTATGTCATAAATCTGCTAAATAAATATAATAGTCCAGTCTCAATTATTTTGGAGCTAGCTGCGTTAAGAGAAAATTGCCACATTTATAAATTAGCACTAACTCCCTTTCTGCAAACCTAGGCCTAGAATGTTTTCAGCCTCCAAGTCTTACTGCTGAATAAATTCACCCTTTCTAGTTCTTTCTGAACTCTAGCTGGCTGCTTCAACTCATCTGTTTTGGCTCAAAACTCCTCTCCAAGCTAACTGATTCAAAGTGGCTTCACTCTGCTTCTCACTGAATTGTTCTTGGAAAAACTGCCTCTGGACTCCATGAACTACACTGCATGAATTCAACTATACTCAACTGAACTGAATCGAACTGCACCAAATTGTACTATACTCCTGAACCATACTGTGCTGTCTCCAAGAACTCTCATGTACTCTGGTAGCTCTGCTCTTAAGTAGCTTCTCTTTCCTGTTTAATCTCATGAGAGGTGAATATATCCTATCTTTGAGGCATTCTGTCAAATTTTCTCTGATTCATCACTTTGTCTTTCCCATGGGAATAAAGGTTGTACTAAATCCCAGCCAGAGAGATTAAAAGTGTGTCATATCTATACTCCAGCCAGAGGCGATTAGGATGCGTATTCCATTCGGAGGGATTAATTGTATGTACTAAGGGTTTACCTGTATTTCAGCCAGATCACAAGACCTAGGTCTTTGGATGTGATCTCTTGCCAGAGTTGCCATTGCTGATGAATTTAAATTCCTGCACAAATTTTTTTTGTTTTTTTTTTTTTGGTGAATTTTTTTTTAATAATTTATTTTTTATTTCTTCAAGTTACATCTCAATCACAATCCCCTCCCTACTCTCCCCTCCAGTCCCACCCTTCCACCCTCCTCCCCCTCAACCCCCCCATCCTCTTCCCTTCTTTTTTTTTGTTTAAGGTATTTCTTTTCCCCCCCCCAACAGCTCTCCCTTTCAGTCCAAAAAATGGTTCTTTTTCTTATAACTATAAATACAATACAAAACAACAGAAATAAATAGGCCACAATTATATGAGTTATATGGCTTAGCATACATTCCCAATGTCCAGTCCATATGTATTTGGCACCTGACTTTAACATTCTACTATCTAACCATCTCCATGAGTTTTAAGTTCTATATATAACTCAGCTTTCATACTAACTTGCCTCACAATTTAAAAAATATCTTCTTAGACCCAGAACACCCTCTTGATTCCTAAACAACTCAAAATTTAACTATGAGACTCTAGCTATCTATTCTTCAACCACCTCAGAGACCTGAGAGGGATAAATATATCTGATTATATAGGAAGTGCAGGGACTGCAGCTTCCAATACTAAGAAAGGACATACCAGTGGCTGCCTGGACAGTTCCCATTTTCTCTCCATACATTGCAGCATCAATCTTCAGCTATTTGGACCCGCTTCTCTGACAGACATTGATTGTAGAGCAGGAATTATGAAGGACTTACCTACCCTGTCTTGGCAGAGCTAGGCTGTCGACTTATCTGCTTCCAAGTTTTGTCCTTTTTGGACAGAAGTCTGTCTACAGTTGAAGCAAGGGGTTTTTCTTGCCAAGAGAATGGCTTACCACCAATTCAATCATCTCCCACTGGAGATTCTTCGATGCTCATCTTCTACTTGGAGTAGAATAGGGGGTGCTGTCAGTAGCTGACATGTCTCGATATCAAAAATTCTTAAGTTAAGAAAATATCTTTGAATGCCATATTCTGCAGATCTCTTGAGGTTTTTGAAGATGCCCTATCTATCTCTTATATTTAGATAAGCAAATATTGCTTGTCTCTTAGCAACTTGATTTCTGAGTAGCTTAGAATTTGTGTAGCACTGTAGGCTAATTTCTATGTCTCCCATTCCATTCCATTGGTAGGCATATTTACTGTGGTACTGGCATCATAATATTTTTGCTGCTATGACACTGTAGTATAAATTGAGGTCTGGTATTATGATATCTATAATATTGTTCCTTATAATTAGAATTGCTTTGACTAATATAGGCCTTTTGTAATTCCATACAAATTTAAAATTTTTTTTCCTTTTTGTGAAGAATGTCATCAGAATTTTCATAGGAGTTACAGTACATCTATAGATTATTTCCAATAAAGGTTTTTCCTTGGATTTTCAAATCTGGTTATTGAAATTTTTAACTCCATTTTCATGTATGCTAAGGTGTCATCAGCATTTTTTATCTCATTCTCTAATTTATATGTCTTCATTATTTTATTCAGCTATATATTTTGTGGGGAGTTTCAGACATCAACCAGAAGTTTATTCCTAATTCTTTTAAGTTCACTCATTTAGTTCATGCCTTTTTTTAAATTACTGTAATTATTTGATGATGTTTATAATCATTCTTTTTAACCATGTATTCTGAGGCTCATCTAGGAAATTCTCATGGAGGAACATTTCTACAAGATCCATAGTCTTTGGGTCAGGGTGATATTATCCTTGCTTTTCATACTGTGTTGATAATGGCATCTGAGTGTGTGGATTCATTTCCTTGGTTTGTGTGTGGCATTATATTAAGCCCTATTTCTGTTGAATGTAAACTTGGTTCTATTTCTGCTGTTACCAAAACTTGATTTCAAATCAGGGGGAAAGAGTATATAGGCCAGTCTTTAAACACTTGATCTTTTGTTTGTTTGTTTGGGTTTTCTTTTTGTTGTTGTTGTTGTTGTTGTTGTTGTTTACCAGAGAAACTGAGGTGATTGCAACTCAGTTGTGATCTGTGTTGTAGAGGTATTGGGGATCAGTTTATATAGATGAGGCTTAAGAAAACTCCTTGGTCCAGTGCCTCAGCTATGCCTGGGAATGGACAAATGATGTAGGACAAGAGACTGGGAAGTCTCACCAAGTAAACATGCAAATGTGGCTCATGACTGGGCCTATGGGGAACAAGCATTGAGTTGTGTACTTCATGCAGCACGAATCCTACCTGTGCCAATTGTGCTGGGACAAACTTAGTAGAGTGAGAACATGAACTTTGATGATTAGGGATGTGATAGTATCTGGAGAAACTGGAGGAGGGGAAGAATATGACAAAGTCTGTCAGATGCCTTACAACTAGAAGCTCAAATTTCTTCTCAGTGTTTCTGCATGCACATGTACAACTTAGAGTTTCCTGTTTGATTGTGTAGTTTCAGGAGTCAGGTGACTATATAGACAGTCTATATGCTTAACTATGGATCACATCTCTAAAGGTTCCATATCTCTAATACCATCCTTATGAATGTTTGTGCTACATATGAACCTAATTATATAATTTGTTTGGATGGAAATGCTGTTGGGGGCCTTCTAAAATGTTAGAAAATTGTCAATGTCTATCACTCCAAGAAAACTGACAGACTAGAAATCTTAAGAACTGAATATATACTCCCTCATATTAATTTCTGGACTTACAAATATATAACCATTTTATAAGTGTAATTCAAAACATTATCTAATATGTGGAGAATTTAAAAAAAAATATATCCTGAAAGGATCCAACAGGGAGGGAGTACAGATAAACACTTTCAGCAAGGTGGCTGGATACAAAATTAATTCAAAAAAATCAGAAGCCCTTCTTCATACAACAAATAAATGGGCTGAGAAAGAAATCAGGGAAACAACACCCTTCACAATAGCCACAAACAATATAAAATACCTGGTGGTAACTCTAACCAAGGAAGTGGAAGACCTGTACAACAAGTACTTCAAGTCCTTAAAGAAAGAAATGGAAGAGGCCATCAGAAGATGGAAAGATCTCCTGTAACCGATCTTTTAAATTATTATTTAACACTTATTTATTTATTACTAAATTCACTTATAACAAACACCAACAATTTCTTAACTATTAATCCTATAAATTCCTATAACTCCTTTAACCTATCCACTAAACCTATTGATAATTATAACAACTACTTTCATAACCTTTTAGAATGATACAGTCTCTGGGGCAGGTCCTCAGTCTTCAGGAACATAGTCTTTGTTGAAGATTCTTTAACGCACTTAGCAGTCCTTTTTCTGGATCTCTCAGATGCAGGTTCGTCAGGGTAAGTTGGTTATTGCAGTCTCACCTTAAATAAGGCTTCATGCTTTCTTCTCTGTGGGAGACCCCAGCCGTCTGCAGGCCAACTTACTTCTTTTGAATCAGGAACTCAGCTGCTCTGCCTCAGTCCTTAAAGCCAGGCAGCGTTTCCTTTAGGCCACTGTTTGGACAGATCAAACCCCTCTAGGCAAAAGCTGAGCCACAGGGTCCAGTCCTTGACCTTTTGGTGTCTTGCTCAGGCTTTCTTTGCTCACCGGCTTCTTTCTGCTTCAGGGAGAGAACTGGGCATCAATGGCCAGCCCTTTTTTCAGCAGAACTCTTGGAGCTCTCTAGCATCAGGGGCCTCTTCTCCTTCTGGGCTCCATGCACTGTCCTTAAATAGGAGGAACTCTGTTTCAGCTTAATTTGGGCTCCGCCCACTTAGCAGCTAAAAACAATGTCAGGCCAGATACTTTGTTTCTTCAAGTCTATTGAGTCTTTCCTGTTTTTCCTGACTTCAACCTTGTTTTTCAGTCTATTAAGTCTTTCCTGTTTTTGCTGACTTCATGCTGATAATGCTCTTCAGGCCCCGAATTAAGAGACAGTATCAGAAACTCCTATATATTTTCTAAATCTAATTTATCTAACCCCTACAATCTCCCACGCTCATTGATAAGTAGGAACAACATAATAAAAATGACCATCCTACCAAAAGCAATATGCAGATTCAATGCAATTCCTATCAAAATACCAACACAATTCTTTATAGACCTGGAAAAAGCAATTCTCAATTTCATATGGAACAACAAAAAACCCAGAATAGCTAAATCAATCCTGTAAAATAATAATAATAATAATAATAATAATAATAATAATAATAATAATAAAACATCTGGAGGTATCACCATTCCAGATTTCAAGCTGTACTACAGAGCAATAGTAATAAAAACAGCATGGTACTGGTATAGAAACAGACCAGTTGATCAATGGAATAGAATTGAAGACCCAGAAATGAACCCACACACCTATGGTCACTTAATTTTTGACAAAGAAGCCAAAACCATACAATGGAAAAAGGAAAGCATCTTCAACAAATGGTGCTGGTCCAATTGGATGTCCACATGTAAAAGAATGAAATTAGACCCATACTTATCACCTTGTAGAAAACTTAAGTTCAAGTGGATCAAAGACCTTAATATAAGGCCGGACACACTAAATATACTAGAAGAGAAAGGGGGAAAAGCGCTCGAACTCATCAGCACAGGTGACAACTTCCAACAGCTCAGGATCTAAAACCAACCATCAATAAATGGGACCTCATGAAACTGAAAACCTTATGTAAGACAAAAGACACTGTCATTCGAACAAAACGGCAGCCTTCAGATTGGGAAAAATCTTCACCAATTCCACATCTCACAGAGAGCTAATATCCAAAATTTACAAAGAACATAAGACACTAAATGCATAGAAACCAAATAATCCAATCAAAAAATGGGGAACAGAGCTAAACAGAGAATTCACAAAGGAAGAATTCCTAAAGGCTGAGAGACACTTGAAGAAATGCTTAGCATCCTTAATCATCAGAGAAATGCAACTCAAGACTACTCTGAGATTCCATCTCACATCTCTCAGAATGGCTAACATCAAAAGCTCATATGACAGCACATGCTGGAAAGGGTGTGGAGAAAGAGGAATTCTCCTCCATTGCTGGTGGGAGTGCAGGCTTGTGCAACCACTATGGAGGTAAGTCTGGCAATATCTTAGAAAACTTGGAATAGCTCTGCCTCGGTACCCAGCCATACCACTTCTGGATATACATCCAAATGATTCCTCACTGAATCACAAGGAAGTTTCCTCATCTATGTTCATAGCAACCTTATTTGTAATAGCTTGAAACTTGAAATAATCCAGATGTCCCTCAACCGAAGAATGGATTAAAAAACTGTGGTACATCTACACAATGGAATACTACTCAGCTATCAGAAACAAGGAAATCATGCACTTTGCAGCCAAATGGATGGATCTTGAGAAGCTCATCCTGAGTGATCTAACCCAGTCCCAGAAGGATGCACATGGTATCTCTTCACTTATAGTTGGATTTTAAACATATAGTACAGGATATCTATACTACAACCAATGCACCAAAGGGAACGTGAACACAGACTTTTTATCCTGTCAATGAGACACTTTGCCCTAGTGGTGCTACATTGTAGGACCCCAATGTATGAGGAGGCTCTTGGCCCTCATATGACTGCTGAACTGGGGCCAGGAACTGTTATGTAGGGACACTCCACTGCAGAGGAGTGGGATGGAAGGGATAGTGGGTAGAGGGTGGGAGGGTGGGACTGGGAGGGGTGGAAAGAGGACACTATGATGGGGATGTAACCTGAAGTAATAAATAAATAAATTTTTAAAGACTATTTTATATCATGAGGTAGAATTTTATAATATCACTATTTTATGTTAAAATCCAAAATATTTCATAATTAAAATTTTCCAAAAATTTATTCAGACAGAAACATATCTTAACATAATAAGGGCTACAAGCAATAAACCTCAGTGTCATATCAATTACCCTTTACAAATTTTAATTCCATATGGATCAAGGAACAGAGACATTAAAAATATGGTAGACAAGAAGATAAAGAATAGGCATGAACTCACTGGCACAGGAAAGGACTTTCTGAACAAGACCTAAATAGCATTCACATTAAGAACGATCCTTGGACCTCATAAAGCTAAAAAAGCCTTCCGCATAGCAAAGGACACTATCAATGAAAATTATAAAAGCCAAAAAATTGTAGAAATGTACTTCAAGTTTTATTAATTTAGGTCTTTTCTACTTTTCCTTCCCTTATTCCTGTGAATATCTGTCAGTCTTGTTTGTCTTTTTAAAGAATCAGCTCTAAGATTCATTGATTTTTTTTTCTAGTATTTAGTTTTTGTTGTTGTTTCTGATTTCATTACTTTCTTCCTTCAGTTTAATATTTCTTCCAATCTATTGAATTTCAGTTTAGTTTGTTCTTATTTTTCAAAACTCTTGGGGTGTATCATTAAATTTTGCTCCTATGAAGTTTTTAGTATAGGTCAATAATATGAAATTATCTTGTAGGGTTTTGTAACAGTCAGTGTTCACTGGAAGAATGGAATGAACATAATGAATAAATCATTAAGGGGGCTTTATTAGACTGGCTTACACAATACAGTCTAGGTATTCTACTAATGTCTATCTTCACACTGGAGAGGCCAAGACCCCAGTAGATGCTCAGTCCACAAAACTGGATGCCTCTGCAGTTATAATCTAACAAAAAGAGACTCAGCAGATTCCCAGAGAGCCACTGGTCTTCAGTGCACATTGGAAGTCTGAGGACACTGGATTCTGATGTAAGCACAAAACATCAGTAGAGGCACCAGCTCCCATCTGCAAGTGGTGGAGGCAAATAGGCAAAAGGAGAGAGCTTTTCCCTGGGAAAGCCTTGTCTCTGTTCTGTCCACATGTGGCATGGGTCTTTCCACTTCTATTTATTTCCTCAAGAAAGAAAATGACTCCCATGCATGCCTAAAGGTTAACTGATCTCGATAATATTAAATGTTCCCAGAGGCTTGTCTTTTGAGATATTCTAGATCTCTTCAAGCTAGCAATCAGTAATAGTCATAACAGCCTATAAGGCATGCAAATATAATAAATATAACAGCCATAACCTACAAAAATAAAGAATTATGAGAACTTTATATGTATAAGCTTATTACTACATTAAATGATTAATATTATTTTTAAGTGAGAACATACAGGAGTTTATAGAGATATCACACCAAAAATACAACAAGCAAAATTATCTCTATTGTTTGTTTTGAGGACTAGAAATAAGAAAATCTCATGCAAGATGAAATGTTAACTATTACACTAAAATAATGTTAAATTATTAAAAGATATAGTAGAAAATAATAACAGAACAACAATAACAAAGAAGAAATAATCAGAAGCAAATATTATACTTAGAAAATAATCCCAAAGTCAACTCTATGAGGAATCCATTAAATGTCAAAAGATAGAATGTGACAATTAAAAGGAAGATATTATCAAGATGAACTAAAGAATAGAGCAAGACCCAAATGAATGTAGATTAGTTATAACAGAGATCCCTTAATATAAAAATGCAGACAGGCTGAAGGTTAACAGAAAAAAATATGTAATAGAAACAGTAGGCATAAGAAAGTTGGTAGCTTGTATGGAAAGCTAAAGAGGACTTCCAGAGTTAAAAAACAGTTCATAAAAGTGGGATGACCAACTCACCAAGAAGACACAGCTATCTATCATCAATATGTATCACCTAACGATAAAGCTTCAAAGTAAATGAAACCAGAAAGAATAAGACTCCAGGGAGAAACCTGTGATTGACCAACCATAAACCATAATAGGACTTTTTACCATCCTACTCAGAAACTGATAGCATAATAAAATTGATTCATATATCATTTGAAGAACATTGTCCAGCGTATTAACATTATGTGTTGAGGGAAGGTCTAATATCATTGCTTTTGATAGGTTGAATTCAATGTTGAGATCTTGTTCGCGTCCCTTCTGAAGCATTCTCTTGATTGGTTAATAAAAATCACATATGGCCATTTAGCTGGGCAGAAAGAGTATAGGAAGGTGAGACTTCCTGAGATTAGAACAGGAACCCTGGGTACACAGAGATTCTTCCACTTCCCGCTGGAGTCACAGAAGGAGACAGACCTCTGGAGAAGGCTGGAAGGTAATCGCATGGCGGTTTGGGATTAGGTGATTCGGGTTAACTTAGTGTAGCTAATTGAGAGTCTGCCCAGCTAAGGGCTAAGTGTTAAAACATTAAACGGTCTTGGTGTTTTTAATTATTGGGGGAAAGACTGTGGCAGCTTATAGGCCCTAAATCTAAGCAGTCCCAGTCCTTAGGACTTCTGAACTCGCCCAGAGCCTAGGCGAATCTCCAGGCAAGCCGCCAGTAGTTCTAATGGCCTAATATAACAACTTATATTAATTGAGCTTAGGTTACAGGTGGTGTAGGCCACCGTTGGTCCAGGGGCTCTTTCTCCAGGATAAGTTAGGCAATCGGTTAAGGCACACGGGCCAGGCCGCCTGCTCCTCTGCCAAGCTGCAGGTTACTCCGCCAGCCTAATCTTACATTTTATAATTACTAATAACTACAATAATTAGTTAATTTTCAGTTTCAATTATGTCTATGTATAACTTACATTTTATACCATGAAATATCATTACTTTAAAATATATATGGAATATTTGTTGAGATAGATTTTCTTCTCTGACAGAAAACAAATCTCAGATTTTGTAAAATAAAGAGCTATTGGTGTAGGAACCAAGAGACCTGAATACAGCAATTACAAACTTGCTGACTTTGAACAACTTATATTATCTCTCCAAGTAGTCTTAGCAGTATCACCACTACCTAATACCCAAGTTTGTTTTGAGCAGTGGAAGATAACAAAACTGAAAGGCTTAGCTATAGTTTTAAAATCAAGTCTAGAAAATATTTATTAAGTTGCTAAAACCAAAATCTTTTGCTCCTCCCAAATACCTAAACAAAAGTAAATGAAGAAAATAGAGAAATGGACAATTTGTAATCAGTAAGCAACATAGATGTCTGGAGGCCAGGAAGATGACTAAGAGGCTAACATCCTCTGATGCCAAGCATGGAGACCTGAGTTTGATCCCCAATATGCACATAGTAGAAGGAACTGATTCTTGCAAGGTACCTCGACCTACCCTCCCAACACACACACACACACACACACACACACACACACACACACACAGTCAAATGTAATTATCACATTTAAATTTTATTTTTAAAAACCTATTTTCATCTATTTCTCAGCTAAGGTATCTTGCTAATAAAAATTTCTTATTGGCCACATCTGTTTCAGAATACAATAAAAGAGAATACATTCAATATTGAAAGCCACAGGGCCTGATGGCTGGACTGAAGTATCTTGGGTTATCAGGCAAAGTACACAGTCAGTGCCCCTTAAAGCATATAAACTGGAAGCAAAACTACTGTAAAATGTATCTAAATTGTAGTATTAGAGTTATCTCTGATTACTCGCTGATAAAAGTATGAGAATTTGAGCAATTACTAATGCAAGTAAGGACTCTGACAGTGCAAGAAGGAACATTTAAGCATGGCATGGCATAGGGGGGTGTCAAGAGATTGCTCAGTGGTAAATACTACTGACTGCTCTTCCAGAGGATGAAAGTTCAGTCCTCAGCATCCACTTGGCTTACAATCATGTGTAATTTAAATTCCAAGGGATTTGACAGCTTTTTTTCTGGCCTCTACATATAGGTACTGCATTTCAGAGGTACACAAGCATACATACAGGCAAAACACCCTTTACTAATTAATTAATTATTTATTTATTTAATAGATTATAGAAGTATGGGCATGTAGAATATTTTTGAAATGTTATTAAGAAGACAGACAGACATCAATTAATTATTCTTTTAAATAATAAAAAATAAGAGGTGGAGAGAGAGAAAGAGGGAGAGAGAGAATGGTATGGGACACATATAAGTTGGATGAGTAAAAAATAAAACAAAAATTCATGTCTAAACAGCAGTTTACTAGTCTGGCAAGATAGCTTAATGGTTAAGAGCACTGACTGCTCTTCCAGAGGACAAAATTTCAATTCCCATCACTACTAACATGGAAGCTCACATTCATCTGTAACTCAAGTCCCAGGGAATCCAATGTCCTCTTCTGACTTCCACCGTCACTGTACAACATATTGTGCACACATAAACATTCAGACAAAGTACCTATGCATGAATAAACAAAAAAGAAATAACTGAAAAAACACTAAAGTTAACAACAACAACAAAATTAAGTTTCATTGTCCTAGAAATAAAGAAAGTAATAGTACTGATGTAAAAAAGTACTCTATAAAATGCATAGTATATTTCATGGTAACATATGCACTACTGAATGTTTAAGAATAAATTACTGTATTCATAAATACATGCTTTTTTGACTATCATTTTTATATGTCTAAAAAGTTCCCAAGATTGGAAATTGAGCTTTAAAAATACATCTGGATACCTTTGGCTTTCCTGACAACCTAATATCTGAAAACATATTTAGAATTCTGATTTTCAGAGTCATGAAGGGTGAAAGAGTACTTTTATCTTTTTGAGGAGGGCTGCAAAGGGCAATTGTACTTCCTAATATTTGTATTGCCAACATATATACTTGTTTTTCCTATTCCAGAATGGTATGTAACATTTTCTACTTAGAAAACTGTGTGAAAATTCACCATCAATTGACAAGACACTAATGCTCGCATATCTACCAAAATTTTCTGGTGTCTCTGAAAATGTATAATGATTTTGTAGGACCATCTTTATGATGAAAAGTATAATTACATAGCATAAACACAATCTCTAAAAGCTTTCAGAGAAAGCATATAGGTCAACTTCTTTTGCTTTGATTTGTACATAGGTCAGAGTTCATTGACAACTGTTTAAAAAGAGTGGGAAAGGATCTTCACCAACCCAACATCTGACAGAGGGCT